>JAZAVJ010000235.1:0-73478 GCA_037954315.1 Neonectria punicea | reverse complement strand
CGTGTTGTTGATGGTTATCACCGGGGCCGCTGAGTGGCCCATGTGGTCCCCTGAAAATTCCCGTCAAATCCCCATAACTTCTCGGGGCGGTGACGGCACTCAAGGGGCCTTCTCATGCTCCCATCGCACCGTGTCACCGCGGACGTCCTGGAGGCGTCCGTAAGGCCCCGTGAACGCCCTGCAACTAGACCCGGAAGCCGGGAAGAACAATTTGGCAGTGGGCTCATTCTGGAACCATTTGTGCCCATTTGCCATATTTTTCGTTTGCCGACCAGGCACGGACCAATTATGCCAGGGGCTGGCTAGCCCGTCCCGACGCATGGAGGGTGGGAAGGTCCCCTGTGGTCCCCTCCTTCCTTCCCTTTCCTTGGGTGCGCCTGCCCTGTAACCGGCCAAATCTGCACGCGCAAGTGGGCAACTGGGCGAGTGGGTGTGTGCCCGCCAAGCCGCCGCCCCAATTGGCGCGTGGCGGCAGCTGAAGGAAATGATAAAACCTCCCCAACAGCCACCACCCGTTCTCTTCCCTATCACCGCCCTCGTCGACCCTCCTCACGAGCCGCCTTCTTCGACGACTCTGATAATTGGTTTTCCTCCTTTGAGCCCTTCGTCTTTCGGGCCTCGTTTTCCTCCTTACCTAGCATACGGTCTTTCAGTTACACAATCTCCCTTTGGAGTCGGCCGCAGCCATGGATATGCTGTGAGTTTCCCCCTGATGCGACAATCTCGGCGCGCCAATGCCCTTCACCCAACCCGCAGCGCCACTCCTAACACTGATTTTTTCTCCTAGAAACTCGACTATCAGGCTGTCGAACCAGACCAGCGACTACTTGAGCGTCCTCGAGGAGGTCTCCAAGTACAATGTCTCCCTCAACTTCCTCGAGAAGCTCTGGGCCGTACGTCTACCCCCGATTGTCCCAACCGCAACTTCACACAACTGAACTAACACTCGATTTCCATCAGGCCTGGTACATCTTCATGCAAAACGACGCCCTCGCCACTGGCATCATGAGCTTCATCCTCCACGAGGTGGTTTACTTCGGCCGCTGCGTTCCCTACATGATCATTGACAAGATCCCCTATTTCAACCGCTTCAAGATCCAGGCGCAGAAGATGCCCACCCTCAAGGAGCAGTGGGACTGCGCCGCCATCGTTCTCATTAGCCACTTTACCGCCGAGCTTCCTCAAATTTGGTTCTTCCACCCTATCGCTACCTACTTCGGCATGGAATACGGCGTACCCTTCCCTCCTGTCTGGAAGATGGCAATCCAAATCACTATCTGCTTCATCATGGAAGATGCTTGGCACTACTGGTTTCACCGTGCCCTTCACTACGGTCCCCTTTACAAGGCCATCCACAAGATGCACCACACCTACTCCGCACCCTTCGGCCTCGCTGCTGAGTACGCCTCCCCGATCGAGACCGCTCTCCTCGGTATTGGTGTCGTCGGCGCCCCCATCGTCCTCATGTCCATTACTGGCGAGCTCCACCTGTTCACCATGTACGTCTGGATCACCCTCCGTCTGTTCCAGGCCATCGACGCCCACAGTGGCTACGACTTCCCCTGGAGCTTGCGCCACTTTCTCCCCTTCTGGGCCGGCGCCGAGCACCACGATCTGCACCACGAGAAGTTCATCGGCAACTACGCATCCAGCTTCCGCTGGTGGGACTTCTGCCTGGACACCGAGGCTGGTGCTGAGGCTCACAAGCGTCGCCGTGAAAAGAAGCTTGCTCAGATCAAGGCTCAGAAGCAGCAGTAAGCTGTTTCAGCGAGTTCAAGGGACAGCACATATGATTGCGGTGAATCAAGACTGTTCAAAGACAAAGCAATGAAGGATAAGGAGAAAGGCAGCATTCAATTCACTTGGATTTAAGAATGGATGTCATGTGTGGCACCCATCCCACACACCAGTCTCCATCGCCTAGACGGCGGGCGACTCAAGCATTCGCATGGCGTTGGGTGATGTTGACCGAGAACGACTTTTTACGCTTGTATATACACAAAAAACCCGATAAGCCCAGGAGAGGCTCTAGACATACGTACTTAATACTCAGCGTCGTTCATTGACCGAGGGAAATCACATCAATCAAATCTATAGAAACCAATCAAGTGCCAATCAAGTGAAATGCGACCTGTCTCGATTTCCGGCCGGATCTACAGGGATATATATGAGATAATATCTTACAACATGCCCCGGATCTTCACATGCTAACCCTAGCTATATTCGCATTCTAGTATCCATCGTATCAAAACTTTTGATATGCTCACATCTACAGGTTACTTCTGGGGTGTGCAACAATCCCCGGCCACCGTCGCGGCCTCATCCGCCAGACCCTTTACAGCGCAGCTCTGGTCTTCGGCCTCGGGCTCTTGGGGCAGCTCGCCTAGCTCGGCGGCCAGGGTATCGCACGCGGCGGCCATGAGGACGTCCTTCTCCGAGAGCCCGGCCGGGTCATGGGTTGTCCAGCGGATGAAAGTGGTATTGTAGACCTGAGATTGTTAGAACAAGATACAAGGAGTGGGTGAGAGGTCAAGGCCTGAATGAAAGGGTGTTTTTACATTGGACCATTCGGGATGGTGGTTCTTGATCTTGCATTGCAGAGAAACCCCAGTCATGAAGTCCTGTCATGTCTGTTAGCATCCAGTGTAATCATACTAGCATGTACTCAGATCCGAACAGCGGCACATGAGTCAACCACGGCCAGCCGCACGGGAGAGAAAGACACGAACCCAGGTCTTCCCAAAGGTCTTGAACTTGAACTTGCGCTCCAGCGCCGCGCCGTCCTTAGTGAGCGCCCACCGGCCGCCTTCAGAACTCAACAGAGGCGCCAGCACAGGCTTGAGGCTCGCGGCGTCAGTGCCAGCGGAGAATCGCGGCTGAGCAGTCATGGCGGATGAGAAGGGACGGAGAAGCGATGGGATGCGGGATGTCGGGCGGAGGAGGGGCATTGTATGAGGTGAGGTGGTGCTGGTGTTGATGATGCTACATTAGATGATGGAGGGGCGGATGACTGAGAGAGATTGTGAGTGGCGAGAAACGGACTGATGGGAAATACCTTGCTGTTGGTGGGGGCTGTTATGGGTGGGGAAGTCGCATTCAACAGTCAGCACTACTCACCGTCGACTACATGTACGTCTCTTCGTGTAAGTACGTCAATGAGATTTGATCCGATTTATCTTGTAAAACATAACCTGATGTAAAATCTGAAGAACTGAGGAAAAATATTGCTGGCGGTATTCAAAGATCCCGGGTAGGAAATGCATTACAGCGCCGCAGATCCAACACAAAACACACTAACAACAAAGGCACTCCGATTCTTGGCTCAAAACTTCAATCCAATGATTTGGTAAACAGCAACATACATATTTATTTTAACAATTTCATTAATGTTTATTTCATAATTCTCATTCTCTTTGTTTGAACTCTAATTCAGACCGATAGCTATGACCTCGTGCCGTGGGGTCGCTCGACAACAGTATTCCTCTTGTCATGTACCAATTGTAGGTTCGTGATCCTCTGCTTTTCGATTCGATTTCCAGAGGAGTTGACATCCAAACTGGCGATTTGAGACCAACTATATTAAGGGAACTATAGTCTTTGAGTGTTGAATTAAGATAATCACCGATATTTGCCTTGCTACCTTGGAACAGTCGATACCCGTGCGGCATCTGGCGCAAGACTGCAATACTCCAGTCAAATGATCTAGTCCAGTAACTACGTTATATTAACGATACGAAGGATGTTGTCGTGACTTCAGGGTGGCTGGGGCAAGAACCGTAAGTCTCCTTTGCGAGGATTATTAAGGTCTGGATCTACCACGACCATGAACGACATAATTGATTTGGTTACGCGATCTGTCATTCTTCGATGCCTATCATCAATGCAGACAAGAGATACTAGAAATAATTGCGCTCGCATGGGGTCACGTCTGATAATTAGTTAGTCCGTTACGATGTCTGTGTTTGTCTAGCTCGTGCTCCGGGGTAGCATTCCGGAATGCTCGGGAGGGGCCCGGATCCTCATTGGATGACTTCCGATGGCTAAATCGAGAGGATGGATGGACTTGCTGACGTCTGCGGTATTAGAGGGGGGATCGAAGGAGATGACTACGACTGTTGGCTCGGGAATATCGAGCAAAAAGTAAGACCATCCTGGGTAGGAGGTCGGACTTCTGTTCGATAGTTCTGGTTGGGCATTTGTATGCGGTTGCTTGGGGATGATTGTTGAAAGGATAAGAACATCCGCGGAAGCGGGTTGGTTTGTCATCAAGTTCTCAGAGGGGTCTTAGCAGTTCCTAGTGCAGGATCCCGGATGTAAGGTATGGTGGTGAAATGTGAGTCGGCTGCAGTGAGTCGTTGGCATCCCTACATGGACGTCCCGGGGAGATGACAGTTTGTTGAGCAAACGGTTAATTGTATGTTTGTTAATCCAGACTTGGTTGGAACGATGCCGTGCCGATAGGACCGAATCTCAGATTTAGCCATTTCGAGTCTCTTGCGGAATGTAGAACCCGGCAATACTGGGGCATAAAGATCATGACGCGGAGGTACTGTTCTGATGCACGGCAGAGTGGAAGAAGGCATGATGGAGCATCGTCTTTCCTGATCTGGCGTCGAGGGCCTGCCTGGTGGGCTCGTGCGTGTGAGTTGTGTGAGCGTGTGGGTCGTGCAGCTGGTGGCAGCTGGTCCAAGCGTCGTGGCGCCCCACTACTGGGCACTTTGGAGCTCTGAGATGGAGGCGCAGGTTGTCCTGCTGACAAACCCATTTTCTTCCCATGCTGCACCTACACCCACCACGGTTCTTTGTTGTGATGCGCCGTGTCGAATTAAGCGGACGAGAAGCAAGTGACGAGACGCGAGTGACGAAGTAACGCACGCAAGGGATCGACGTCCTTTCATTTCTGTTGAATCAGAGCGGTTTCGATTGTCGTCGGTCGAGTGCGGTGTGTCAGCGTAGCAGCTAAGCAGCCTACGGAGTACCTAGGCTGAAGCTCAAGGACTACTAGACGGACGACTCACGATTCGGTTGCATGCACAGCTCGCCTCCCCCTGGTCGTCTCGTCACGGAATCACAGAAGCAGATGAGAGAAAGGGACAAAGCAGCTCCAACATCCTCCTGAGAGAAGCTCTACGAAGTACTGCCAACTAGTGCTTTGTGCACCCTACCGTGCCCCAAGCAAACGGAACCAGAAAAAAAGCGGACAACCAAAATCAAGCCCCCCAGCCACGCCATTTTCCGAGTGTCCGACCTGATCCCCCCTCCGAGGGTTACATAATCCCGCCGCTCGAACGTATCACGATTCACCAGCCCTCCCGTCTCTTGTTCACGTCAGCGCCTCGCTCGCCTGCCCCGTAGTAATAATCCTCGCTCGCCCGCCGCAAGCTATTTGAATGCTGAGTCAGACTCTCCTCCCCCAAAGCTCAAGCATGCAGACCTCGTCCGCCAACGGCGCCAGCACTCAAGGTCAGTCAGTCAATTAATCCTCTCCTTGTCTTCATCCGAGTCGCCGGGTGCCTGCCCAGATCCCCCATCACCAACCCCCCTCCCGGAGATTCGATGCTCCGCTTCCTTCAGCCTGAACATCGTCACTTGCTCGCTTCATCTCTACTGCATCGTTCCCCTTCGTCGTCGCATCGTCGCATCGTCGCATCACTTGCGCGGCTCCTCCTCGCTTCTACCTCTGCCTTTTGCCTCTGCCTATCCCTGCTCGCGCAACTTCCTCCGCGCATGCCCGTTTCTGAGACCGATCCCCGGCGATCATTGCTCCTTGTCCGACATCTCGCTCGACCCGACCTAATCACTCTCGCATTTGCATTACATTGCTCTGCTCTGCTCTGCCCCAGTGATAATTCCCCGACTGACATGAACTCTCCTCTCAGCAGAGCAGCACCTGCGCGCACAGCTTGAACTCCTCAAGAATCACGACGCTTCCTCGGCTTCGTCCTCGACCCCTCCCGCGCGCGAACCCAGGAACGCGCCTCTCCAGTCCGCCCCCGCGCGGCCTTCGAATGGATACGATCCCTTGACTGCTGCTGCCCAAGACGTCGCTCGCGGTCTGACTTCCAAGTCCGAGGCCGAAGCTCACATTCACCCCGACCTTCGCGCGCGACCCAACCACGCGCCCACCACCAGCATGATGCCCATCGCCCCTCCTTCGGGCCACAGTCCCGGCGCTTCTGCTGGTCCCTCTGCCGCGCCCCTGGCTCCCGCGCCGTCCATGGCTGCCCAGCTCGACGACTCTACTAACGATGGCCGGAAAGCCAAACGGGAGCTGTCCCAGTCGAAACGTGCCGCCCAGAACCGAGCCGCCCAAGTAAGTCAACAACTGCGGAAGCATTGGCCATGATTCCAAGGATGCTAACCACCATCACTGCAGAGAGCTTTTCGGCAGCGCAAAGAAGGATACATTAAGAAGCTGGAACAGCAGGTTAGAGAACAGCTGGACATGGAACAGTCCTACAAGACTATGCAAGCTGAAAACTATGCGCTCCGCGAATATGTGATCCATCTGCAATCAAGGTTGCTGGATGTTCAAGGAGAATTCCCACCACCACCACCCAACGTCAACCTGTCTCAACCTGCGCCACCCACCCCCGGCCCTCCTCCAAGCGCTCCTGAACCAACCCCGACTAATCCCGCGGGGCCGCTCGAGGCCGTTGCGCAAGCAGTTGCGGGCTTGGCTGCTCAAGAGCAGATGGCAGAACGCCAACGCTATCCCAGTCCTCAATTCAAGCCCGAGCAGGTCACCGAGGATACGAGGACAGCAGACGAAATTAACAGACAACTTCAGCAGCCAGAGGGGACGTCTGCTCAGGCATCAGCGGTTTAGGACGCCTCTGAACTGGATTCCCATATACCTCCCTTTGTTTAGTGGCGTTGAGGATACGAGTGTGGTTACGTTAAACAAGATAGTCGGGTTACTGTGGCGTTCCGGGACTCTGCTTTTTTTTTGGCGAAGGGCTCTTTTCACGCCTTTTGTCATCAAATTCCTTTCCCTCTCAACCTACCTATTTGCAGGTTAGCGCTGCTGCGACTTTTCCCGTCGACACGGCCTCGGAAGCGGGAACATACTGGCTGGCTGGCTGGTTCGCTGGCTAGCATTGGGCAAACGCAACTTGGAAGACACGATGTGCTTGCTGGTGAAGAAGGTGGGATTGTTTTTCCGGCGCTCTCCCAGACGAGAGTCGTCAACACAGATTACAAGATGCATTCACTAGCTGTCTTTTTCGCATGAGATGTAGAAATCAAAGAAGTTCTAAAGAAGAACCTTTATTAACGCAAGCCTGAACGGACAAAAAAAGCAAACAAATCTACCCGTACATTGCCCGGTTTTTATGACTCCCTGGTCCCCCAACAGCACTTGCATTCCATCTACGCGTACGAGTTGCCCATGTCGTGTTCCTAGCATAGGAGTTAGTAAAAATAGTTCATAGAGAGAGGACGGGAAAGGAAGAAACGTACCTTGATATACTCCGGTCCCTTTTCCTGGTACTCCTCCCTCGAGATCTTGGCCGCCTTCCAGGCAGACGAGCCAGCCCAGCCAGCGGCGCCTTTCCAGGCATCCAGCAGGGCATCGTCGGCGCGGCGCACAGCCAGCGGGGCGTCGGCGGGCAGCAGGGCGCGCAGGCCGTCGCGGACGCGGTCGTCGAAGTTGCGGAAGAGCGTGTTGCCGCCGGTGAGGAAGACGTCGCGCAGGAAGACGTCGCGCGCGGGCAAGCCGGCGAGGCGCTGCGTGAGGATGTCGCCGGCGATCTCGACGATGCCGGCCTGGTCGACACCGGCGATGGACGGGCGGAAGACCACCTCCGGGGCGCGGATGCGCTCGACATTGAGGTGGATCTGGTTGAGCTCGGCCTGCGACGCCGGGTCGAAGGGGCGCGGCCCGCGGGCGAAGGCGTGGAGGAGCGACTTGGACCAGTCGGACTGGGCCTCGTGGGTGTTCTCGTAATCGAAGTTCGGGTCGTACTGGAGCAGGTCCTGCTCCAGCGTCTTGAGCTTCGTGTTGAGGTCCTCCTCCTCCTGCTCGCCGTCGCTGTTCTCGCCGACGGCGATCTGGCGGTAGACGCCCCAGTCGTCGTCGTTGGCGCCGAAGTCGTCGTCGTCGCCGCCGCGCCGACGCTTCTTGGTCGGCGTGTCCGAGGCCAGGTTGGCGATGCTCTTCATGCGGATCTGTGAGGCGAGCGACTTGCGGTTGCCAAGGTCCTGCTTAAGGCGGTCGCGCTCCTTCATCTTCTGGAGCGTCTTGGCGCGTCGCTGGCGCTTCTCCTCGAGCCAGCCCTCGAGGTCGTTCTCGCGGCGCTCGTTGTCGAGGCGCACCTCCTCGGCGATGCGGGCCTTTTCGGCCTCCTTCTCGGCCTTTGCGCGGGCGCGGGCTTCGTGGTTGGCCTTCATGAGACGCTGTTGGCGCTTCTGCTTGATCTGGACCTCATCGAGGTCCTCGTCGGGCACATCGACGAGGTCGAAGTTGGGCTGCTCCTGTTCTTCCTCCGGATCTCCGCCGACGTCCTTTGTCCGGGCCTTTTTAATAGTCTTCTCCAACTCCTTCACAATCTTCTCAAGGTGGTTTTCGTCCTTAACGTCGGCACTGTCGAGAATGCGGCGAGTCTCCTTCTTCGTCTGGTCCGTAATGCGCCGTTGAACATCGTGGTAATACTCCAGATCTTGCTCCTTTTTAATGAGCTTCTCAAGGCGCATCTTGGCCGCCTGCTCTTGCAGCCGTCGTCCGCTCTCCTTCTTGCGCTCGGCTATCCGAGCCAACTCCTCCTCGCTCTTCTGAACAATCACCTCCTCGGTAAAGGGGTACTGGATGACAATGTCACGGTCCTCTAGGCCGGTCCAGTCGAGGTAGTCTCGGATCTCTTCGTCATAGGCTTTGGAAACATAGGCGTGATCCCTTAGCATGTGCTCTGCTTGGGACACATTTAGCTTGCCCGCAAATGCAGGGTACTTTAGTCGAATCAGCTTAAGAAGGTACTCTGCGTTGTGATAGCCGCCCCAGTTCAATCTTATCGCCTGGCCAAGCATCGCCTTGGAGTTGTAGACCGGTATTACGTGGGTAGAGGTGTAGGAGGATGAGACGACGAGTCCAGTCTTGCCCTTGTTGTGTCTGTATGAAAAGAGGGAATCGATGCCGTAGGCGAGAGAGGGTGCGCCGTAACACTCAAAGACGATCTCTGTCATGGCTGCGATGCATCCTGTCAGCCTGCGGCGTGTAAAGGTAGGAGCTCGTACATACATTTGCGCGAGTAGGGGAGGTTGGCCACGGCCTCGGTCATGACAATGGGTACGTCAATGGCGCCATCAGCGTCGTTCATCCCCAGCTTGAGAAAAATGTAGTCCAGCAGGTGCTCCGTCACATCCCAGTTGCTGACGATTCCAGTGCCTGCCTCGAAAGCGTTCCGGATGTGACCTCGAGCGGTGGTGTCGGCGTAGCAGTCGGAGCCGGCGAAGGAGAAGGTCTTGCCGACCTTTCGGTCGCGGTACTTGGCCATGACCGGGGGAATATTGAATCTCGGCTTCGAATCGAAGGACCATCCGGCCCTGACGGCAGAGGAGCCTGGGTTGGAGGTTAGCTAACCGACGTCGCAGCTCCTTAACAAGCATGAAGCAAAGCTCACCATAGTCGATGACGATGGCGGAGCTGCCTGGCTGCTCCAGCGCTCGCTTGCGGCCGTCACTTTGGGGTTCGATGTACTTCTCGAAGCGCGTCTCCTTGACGGGGAAGATGTTTGCGGGCGAGTAGTTCTTGGGCTCGGGGGCCGCGATGGCGGGCAAGTCGGCCGAGGGCGCCATGTTGAGTGTGTGGTAGATGTGGGAGGGACGGAGGGAAAAATTAGGAAGAAAGAGGGCGCGGAAGCATTATGAGAGCAAGAAGCGAAGGCGGAAAAGTTGAATGCCCGGGAGCGGCCTGGCTTCCGATTGACAATTGGGGGGGGGGGGGGAGTACCTGAACGGGTTTTGGAGATGGATGCGAGGCTGCGAGGCTGCGAGGCTGATAATTAGATGATGGGATGTGACAATGCGCCGCGCTCTTAGTGGATCCACCGCTGCAATGTGCGCCTACTTTAGTTACGTCAGTGCGTCGCTGCACGGCAAGAAGCGGTCCAGCTTGAACGATGAAATTTGGAGTGAATTTTGGAGGATATCGTGGTCAACTAGAAATTATCGGGGTAATGTAAGCATGAGTATATTCTCGAGGAAATCATGTACGTATTAAGATACAAAACCCGATAACTGGGTGCAGCGGAACGTGAAATAGTGCCTTTACTTTGAGGTGCAGGTCGATAATTCGATATACTTAGATACTGTCCCAAAAGTTCATTCCACCATCCCAAGACATTCAAAACATGAGGCGAGTCACACAAAGATCAAATAGATACCAGCTCACGCAGGATTCATTAATCATGGGTAGTCATTCATTCCAAGGATCCAGCCCAAGCATCTATCGTCACGATTCTATGTCCTCTCGACTCAGCTCGGTGGCTTCAGGTTGTCCGTGGCTATCATGACCTCTTAGTAATTACTCGCGGCAAATTTGGGAGAAATCGTTACCTTCAAGATGGAACAGGACATTGGATTGGTAGTTCTTGAACATTTGTGCTACCAGCTCCACGTTCATGTTCTGGATGTTGATGTCCTACACAGCATCAGGTCAGCATTTTGAGACCAGAGATGAAGGAAACCAAAAACGAACTTGAAGACTCTTGTTCATAACAACGACGGCCTCGTTGAGTTTCTCCTGCGTTTTTATTAGCTGTGGCGCCTACGGGGCTCAGAGTGAAGGGATCCCCATACCACATTGGTGATGATGCGGGACAACAGGAGGTTCTGCTGGTGCTCGTGTGGGCTCTCCTGTCGGCAATGTTAGATCCAACTCCATATTTAGAAGAGAAAAAGACAACAGCGGCTGCGTCGAGGAATTTTACCATCTTCAAGGTTACGTTTGCTGATTGATGATGGTTGCGAGTCGATGGTAAAGCGTGGACTCGCGACAGTGAGTGGAGGGCAGTCCAGTGTTTACTTTACTTAACGGTGGGCCTCGGCAGCCACCAGCCACCAGTGACGCCCAGTGCGCAAACAGAGACCCGACCGTACGCGGTGAGGCGCGGCAGAACCTCGACGTGCCGTTCCACACAGCTCAACCTCAGGATCACCTCAGGATCACCATCACCATCGACAACGACCGAAACCGCCCTCACCACTACGCCTCCCACGCAACTTCAAAGCCTCCCCTGTGAATCTTACTCCCGACACCATGGCCGCTCCCACCGAGGCGCAGATTGCCCATCTCGAGCTCATCGAGAAGCTCGACATCCACTCCATCCACAAGACCTTCCACAGCTCAACTTGGAAGCCGAACCAGCGCCGCAACAAGAACCTCAAAGCCATCGTTGGCGACGCTTCTCGACGAGAGGCCTCTGCTATGGGCACGCCCGCAGAAGTCAGTGGCGCCGCGACCCCGGCCGCCGACGACGGCTTGTCCACGAGCGGCACCACCACGCCTGCGACGACGGACAACGGCAACCAGGGCCCCAACCTCGCGCAGGCATCGCGGAGTCTGTCTAAACTGGTGCTGGAGAAGAGCCTGAAGCCTCCCGGAGGACTGGTGTCGGCATCGAACGCGACGTATACCAACATTGAGTCGGCGCCTTCGCTGGCACACTCGAAGCATTACTGCGACATCACTGGACTGCCAGCGCCATACGTCGACCCCAAGACTCGGCTGAGGTATCACAACAAGGAGGTCTTTGGCCTCATCAGGACGCTTCCTCAGGGCGCAGCGGAGCAATACCTCGAGGCTCGCGGCGCTCACACGGTTCTGAAATGAATGAAGGTCTACTGGAAACGAGTACTACCAAGTTGGAAATCCTATGGACAGTCGAGAGGTAGATGAGAACGGGAAGAGGTGATTGCGTGAGGGGGTATGCAAGGACACCACCCTACGAGGATTCAACGCGCGAGTCACAGGTTGCATGGAATGTCGGACCAACAAAGTCAAACCCCAACTATGCACCCTCCGCCTTTAGGCGAAGGGATGGCAATTGACGCTCCGGCTTAATCGTGATCTTTGGACTTTGCTCTCTGCCTAGATCGACAGACTACCGAGAACGTATGGAAGACGTGTCTCAGTTGGCGAGGCGAAGAACGCCTCAGCCGTCGCGGCAGGTAAAACTAGGATGAATCGAGGCCATCTCACGTGAAAGGTTGGGCCTACGTAGTAGAACTCGCGGTTTATGGATTGGACGGTCACCAGACGGTTGCATGTCACACCTTACCAATCGAGAGATAGACAGATCGATAACCTGAATATCTCTTCACATCATAATCGCCGCAGTGCCTCTGGGGCGCGAGCATCCTGTGTTGTGCTGTTCTGTTCCATTGAAGCATGGCAGTATTCGTAGGAAGATGAAGAAGACAGAAGCTTGGAAAAGCAGCCCACGGTCTTGTAGTAAAATTTCGTTGCATGCCGCAGATGTCCACCGTGGCCGCAATCCAGCCAATAGTCACGCGCTGTTAATCGCAAATATAGCGCCAAGCTAAAGTAGTTAGCACGCTCGCCGCTCTTGTTCAACATGGATATGCAAATATGACATGCACATCCGTTTTGCATAAATATGTTCTTTGAAGTCGTCCATTGTCAACCGTGTAAGTGAAGTCTGGATAGACATACATCTTCAACGAACTAGACAAGACAGGCTAATTAAAAATTGCCTCCAGAGTTTGAGCCATGCGTATCGACATATTGTTACGCATCTCGGCAACCTCACGAGTAAACACCTAGAAACAGGGCAAGCTAAGGTCGTGTTGGCAAAAATGTAAAAGGAGGCAATAAGATGTAAAAAATTATGATCTGCGGGCAAAGGGTTTAATGAAGGCAATAAAAGTGAAGATTTTGCAAAAAGTTTAGAAGCGAATGGTCAAAGACACATCGTAGTAGTTGCGGAATCTGCCGATACCCATTTACAGCTTTTGTGTTAAAATGAACAGATGTAAGTGCTGCTACGTGCGGCGTAGTATCTTGATCGAGACAGCTGACTTTGTGCAAGCTAATTCACAAAGATCATTGATATTCATAGCCCACGGTCTGGCGAAATAGTCGTCAAACGTGTGAGTGATTCTCGTTATGCTAACCTGGAGCAAGAAAGAGTGATGAGAGGAAATCGTGAAAGCAAAGCAAACAGGCCATGCCAAATTCAACGCAACCGGTGAAGCTGTTCAAATACCACCTGTTAACCTGCATCATTTTGACTCTTTTGAGTCGTTTTTAACGAAAAATGAGCGAGATTTGGTAATGCTCTCCGGACGCGAAGGGATGTGGCCAACAACTCCAAGTCAAAGAAACATGGGCTCCCGCAGACTGTGAGAAAGCCTTCGCACTTCAGGCAGATCACAGTGGTATTGCTAGTTTACTAGTAGTGAAGTTAAGGGATACTGCATAGTGGAAGGTTGCATTGATGAGATGACTGAGGAGGCTGTGAAGGCCCAACAAGAACCAAAGCCCGGGCAACGCCAGAGGTAGTAGTACCTATAGTATACTGGAAAAGCGCAGCATCTGTCACAATTTAGATATTTTGCAACGCATCCATGTTATATAGAGCTGTAGGATAAAGCGGACGCTGTCCAAGCTCGCGGTTCTTTTAAACTCTTCGATTCGACTCTTGGGACAAAGATGAGTCTGATGTGACCTTTCTTCCCGAGAAACCAATGCAGGCATGGGGAAATCAGTCCTAATGGTTAATGCCACGAAACGTCCGGAGATCATTGGGGTCAGAGACCAGAACCGACTGACTTCGAGCTTCTTCTTCAGCCGCCCAACGAGATGTCCGTCGGGCACATCGAAGCCAAGCAACAGAAGTCAGCAGCGGACCCGTCCTCTCCTACGAACACACTGCAATCTACCACTGCAACCTACCACTGCAACCTACCACTGCAACCTACCATTGTTAAATCCATCCATTCGTCTGTTCGAAGTTTTCTCTTAGATGAAGGATGACCGCGGAGGCTGGACCCAGAGACCACCCAGGTGACAGCAAATCCTGGACCGTGGTGTTGCTCTGGAAATGGTTCACAAACACCCTTGGATGGTGCAGAGAGAAGCCCCGCTATTGGTTCTGTTGCCCTATGAATGCTGCACGGATTTACTGTCGTTTCATCCAGCCTCGTGTAGATTATGCGCTTCACAGCTACTACGTTACTGGTCAACGGCGAACAGCAGGCCCAGCATTCTGCCAACGCCCTGCATCAGTATTCCGAACAGCCCGGAACCACCGTTGAGCACGGCCACAGGTTGAAAGCATTTGAAAATCGTAGACATGCGAGTTGAAGACATCGGGGACGACGGTGGCCGTTTGCTCCATGCGAACAACAGTCGCAGGCGAAACTGCTTTGTATACTGCGGCCGAGCATGGCCCCCGTAAAGTCATGAAAGCTCTTGTCTATACAGTCACTGATTTGGAGGAGATTCTGGCAATTAAAGATGAAAAGGGTCGGACTGCGCTTGATATTGCAGTGATAAAGAATGACGAGTTGATGATGGATTGGTTGGAGGGATAGGGATCTCGAGGGAAGCTGGAAGGATCATGGTCATGACCTTTTTTGGTCCATGTTTGTGTTGTTTTCTATATATTACTGATTTATAACCATTTTTACTTGCTTTTGTCTGCGTCGAAATTGCATTTCATGGGACCGAAAGAGTGTTCTCTTGACTTATACCTGGAGCGAATTAGTCTAGGCGCTGCCAAGTTTATACATTCCGGTGTTTAATGTGTTTAATTAAGCATTGAGATTTATGCTACTGGCCCACATAAAATTGTCGAGCTAAAAGCGGCGTGGCTCAGGTACGAAGTACGAAGGACGCCTGCCTCCCTTTATTCGTACAGTGCCGAGTCTCGTATCTGAGTTGCCTTCGGTTCTTGCGGCTGCAACCACGTGTATCTCGACCTCGACCTGGGCCTCAAAACGAAACATCCATCCAACCTCTTCAATCGCAAAGCGCCGCCTCTCTCCCGCAAACCTCCATCCGCAAGGCGCCGCTGGCCCTCCCGATCCCGATCCCTTTCCTCTCGATTTCGAATTCCAAACCGTTGCCAACATGTCCATGTGGCTGTCTGATACCCAGAGTACGTTTCGTGCATCCGCGCGCGCACCCATCCACCGTCGCTACGGAAGGGGATTTTATAGAAAGTGTGAATTGCTAACTGTTGTCTGTCTATAGAGATCGGGGTTGTCTTCTGCTCTGGCGGTAGGTACGCGCTGTTCTTGAGCTTCGGCGCATGCGCGAGGGAGGGGGCTGACACTCTTGACCTCTTGTAGGAGGCTTCTTCCTGATCGGGGGTGTCATGTTGTTTTTTGACCGGGCCATGTACGTCGGAGACACTCCTTCTCCCTTTCTTCACCTCAATATCCCCTTCATTTGCTGACGATGCTGGTGTCTACAGGCTTGCCATGGGGAATGTACGACAGCCGCCCTTGACCTTCCGCGAACCCCAACCGAACGAACCCGAGCTGACACAAAGATAACCGCTAGATCCTCTTCCTCATTGGCTTAACCATCATCATCGGACCGGCCAAGACGCTTCTCTTCTTCGCGCGCAAACAAAAAGCCAAAGGCACGGGGGCCTTCTTCCTCGGCCTAATACTCATCCTAATGAAATGGACCTTCATCGGCTTCCTCGTAGAAGCATACGGCATAGTTGTCCTGTTTGGCGACTTCTTGGGCACCATCGCCGGCTTCGCGCGCGGCCTGCCTGTCGTGGGACCTTACGTTGGCCTAGCTGTCGATAAGTTCGGGCTCGGACGCCGCAACAACGAGCTCCCCGTCTAAGTGGCAGGCAAAGGTTCTGAGAGAACTGTGACGAGAGGAGGCCCCTGGACTGTACCAAACTCGGCCACCCTGGGGAACTTGGACTCGTCACAAGGATGGACTATTCGGAGGACCGCCCTGACTTAGCGGAGTTTGGGGAGGGTAGATTGGCTTGGAATCCGGGAACTGGCGTTATCTGAATCAAATTCCCAGGGGCTCGTGGAATGGGGCGCATAAGCAGTGTAAATCACTCGGATTTGTTACGCCGGGCAAAGGTGAGGTGGGGAGTAGCAGAGGATACGACTAGTCGTACTTACTGCATCTAATCTAGGTCGGAGTCGAGAGTGTTTTACGGGACAGCGCTTGGACGGGCATATCTAGGGGAATTTGGATTGCCGATATGCAGAATCGTGTAGAAACAGAGACTCGTTTGGACGATTCATGACCAAACAAAAAGATTTCCTCCTCGCCCCAACAAGGCTCTAGCTGACGGCCGCAGGTGTTTTAAAGAAAAAAAGTAAGGCCTCCTCTCAACATGCTCGGTTCGCTAATCGTAGGCTGATCCTGGCCGTCAGTTCCCAGTGCAAATCCACAGCACTCCCCCAGAGGTTCTTTGGGGGATTTTCTTGGCACAGCTCCAATCTCGATAAAAAGCTTAGTATCCCACGCCGATGAGGTAGTCGGCGAGGGCCTCGACAGTCTGCGTGGTGCTTCCAGCAACCTGGGCCTCGCCGTGGTGGGCAACGATGATGGCCTGGGTGGTCTTGGCGATGGCGAGACCCTCGCGACCCTTTCGGGCGTAGATGCTGCGGCCCTCGACCCTGGCCATGACGTATCGCTCGCCGCCGATGTAGAGGCCGTCAGCAAAGGCCTTTTCCTGGGCCTTCTCGGCCTCCTTGTCGCCCTTCAGGATAGCGGACAGAGCAGTCATCTCGGCGGGTTGGAGCTATATGGAGCAGGAAGGGTTAGCTACTGGGCAAGATGGAGGGTGCCAGAGAGAGAGCTGGTTGAGAAGGAGGGTAAATGGGTACCGTCAAGCCAGAAGAGGTGGCCCAGACACTGTCGCCAGCGACGCTGATGATGGCGGCCTGGTCCACATGGGTGCTAGCGATGAGGCTGTTTCAAAGAGCATCAGCATCCCGGACTTGTAAGAAATGATTCGGCCGGCATCGGTCCGTTGGAGGTTCGTGGATATACCTAGTGTCAACGTAGGCTGTTGGACAGGAGAAAGCGACGGGTTAGCTGGGTGGTCTGGATTTGGGCGGTAGAGAGAAGGGGAGAGAGAGGGATAGATGATGGATGGACGAAGGTGGGGTTGTTCAAACGGCGAGGGGGAAGCGGGAAGCTGGATGAGCGGTGACTGACCTTGCCACGACATGGTGGAGGGATGTGAGAGAGCAACAACGGTGTGTGTGGCAGGTTGCGGAAGGCGAGGCGTTGATGGTGACGGGTGCGATGGACGGACGGAGGAAGCGTTGAGGCTGTAATTAGGTGAAAGCGGAAGCGGGAGCGGTAGCGGTGGTGGAAGATGTGAGTCTGTCGACAAGTTGCCCCTCCGTCCGCCCACCGACCAAAATGTTATCGAGCTGCCTGTGCCGCCGGCTCATTGGTGGCTCCCCCGCCGAGGGGTAGTGGGTACCTGCGCAGTGCCGCTGGCCAGTGACGGCGCGCCAGGTACCGGAGACTTGTCGGGTTTCGCGGGTCGGGCAGCGCGCATCTTCAGTGAGCGTGAGCGCTGCAAGCATGACGGGATCAGCGCGCCAACGCCAAGTTTGCATGCGCGCGCGTGTGTCATGTCACGCATTTTTTTCTGCAACGAACGATTCAACGAACAGTTGTGCGGCTCTGTGCACGTATTGGATGTATTCGTGCCGCAGGTATGCACTATGCAACCTATGCAGCTATCGCCATGTTCCACGCACACGATAATTACTTACCTTCCTTACCTATCATGCTCGAGCTGCACGATGATGCTACCATGCATCATTTCTCGCAGGTTTGTTTCTCAGAAACGAAATAGCCGAACAAATTCCATAACGTCGTTACATCGCGGCCAGGTAATTAGGCCAGGACATATCGTGCCAACAACAACAACAACAACACACGGACGGCAACTTCTAATAATACCTGCCGCTAAGTACCTGAAGGCAGGTAAACGGCAGGCCTCCCTAAGTGGGTTGGCCAAGCTGAGCGGGTCTCAGCTGTTACGAAGCTACCTCGACTGCACAGCGCCTTATTACCATCCGACGTCACCATGAACGGAGGTGTCATTTGGGTTCGGGGCTAGAGCAACGGGAGGCTCGTACGGTTATCGATGCTACATATAAGACAAGGGTTAGTTGGCAGGTCAAATCATTGCCATGGCTGAAAACCTTTTATTTGTAAAGAAGTGTTCTCATGCCGTACAACATTGTGACACGGTGGGGAAACCTAATGTGCATACTCATTCAAGCCACAGGGGCAGTAGAAAGTTATTTTGAACGCATGGTCGTCATCTCCAAGGCTCATCGCGGCAAAGATCTTGGCGCCCCTCTTGTCGTCCCTCCGCGGTCTGGTCGGGTCTTTTCCATCGATGAAACATGGACGTGGCCCTGTGGCCTGTAAGAATAGTCGAATAGGAAGTACGCCATTATCCCTGACGACGCTCTGATCCATTCGGAAACAGCGACGGCGAACCGCGAAGACGATGATGTCTAAGACGAACCCATGCCTCGGCGCCCTGACATGTTGGTTGCTACAGTACGAAGTACTTCGTGTTTGGAGATGGACGCCCAGTCGGTAGAGCTACCGAACCTTATCGATGTGAACCATGAGTATACCAAGGACGCAACGGATGGCAATGTGAGTTTTTCAGGAGAAGCTGGATCAGTCGATTCGTTGTCGCCGCCCAGTCCACTCGCCAACATTCACCGTTCCCAGCTCCGCGACACTACCCAAAACCTGGCGATGTCCATTCCAACCGCGAATTAGCATTGCTGGTATATCCTATATCTCAGCAGCGGTATCCCCCGTTCGTGGCCATGTTTCCGGCCTCCGACCCGGCAGCCGCAAGCCGCCAGGCCTTGCTTGGTGCGCGGTTGTGGCGCCTGATATACGACACGGCCCGAGGCTTCGCCCGACTGCTAACTGTCTTCGAAGAGAGGCCGCGGGCACGAGATGACTCCAGCTGCCCACCCCCCGCGCCGCCCTGCGCGTGTGTGCAACCATGACATATGGCGCACGCGACTGGATTATCCTGGAAATTGGCAATCTGAGACGTAGCAGCGCAGGCTATTTCTTGGAAGGGTTGTAACTTGAAACATGCCGGGGATAGATTAGAACCCCTGACGGGCCGGGGTGGGGGATTAATTTATGATGATGAGAGACAAGGTTGAGGCCTGCGACAGGTGCCCTAATTGGGAATCTGTCCATGACGGCTGCTTCTCGCCTTGGCCAGGCTGCTGTTTGGAAAGCTGGCAATCGGATTGGCACGCGCACATACACCCGCGACTCCTTTGGGATTGAGTTCGACGGGATGAAGGATTCGCGTTGGTTCCTGGATCCGGTCACGGTCAGATCGGTCGACCGTCAGAAGGCAAGGCTTCCCACCTGAGATTCCCGAAATATCTTACACCCACAGCAGGCTGATTTGACTAATTATATCGAACCGCTTGGGCGCTTCGCTCAGCCATACGGAGAACCCAGTCTCATACTACGCAGTGGCCTTGTTTCTATGTTTGTCGCTGGCTGGAAACAATGGTCGTGTGCTCGGCCGCCGGTAGGCCACGGGCGATCTGGCCCTGGCGTGCTCGCTGCCTGTGGTTTTAACTTCTCATACGCAACAGTGGAAGCGGTCGTGGCCGACGACGCCGTGGTCGTGGATTGGTGGTGGTGGATAACATGAGATTCGACGCGCGTGCCTTCAATCTTAAAAAGTCGACGCCCGGTTGTCAACGGACGCAGGCAAATCTGCACTGCCGAAGAAGAAAAAGAAGCCAGAGAAGCAAGCCAAAGAACTCTACTAGGCGATGCGCTTGACTTTCGCCGGCGCCAGGAATCTGCGGGTGATGCGGCTTTCCAGAACACTTCTTCCCGTACCCGTCCGACTCCTCTCTCAGGGCTGACGAGGCCAAAGAAAAAGAAAAGAAAAGAATGATAGAAACGATCCAACAACAACAGCGTTCCATGTGGCTTACCGTGGAATATTTAGAAAGACGTCTAGATGCCCAAGTCTCGCGCGCCGTTCGGCCGTTAGGAGGGAAGGGACCCTGATGCGGTGAACCAGGCCGCTTTCCGACGGTCGTTGCGACGCCCGAAGATTGACGATGCGATTTGGTGTTACATCGAAGCCGAACCAGGGTCGGTGACTCCCGGCTCGTCTGGGGGGCTAATTAACAGAGCAGTAGAGTTTCTTCTGGAGCATTGCCGTGGCAATCTCAGCCTCTCGGGCTGTTTGTTGACCTCCACTGTCCGGTAAGGCCGGCCGTCGTCACTGAGGCCGAGTCGGTCTTGTCATGGTAGCAGTGGCAGCAGCGAGTGCTACTGTCGTGGCTCGGAATCATGGCCAATCTGCCCATTGTCGCCTACCCCCGGGATATCTCATCTCCGGACCTTGTCCAATGTGTGTATGCAGCACCCGGTCTCTGCATGCGGGTGGCTTGTTAGTCGTTACACATGTCAACGCGCGCGACACCGACAAGAGCCAACACGGCCAAACAAGAGGTTACAGAATGGACAAGCCAGCTTTTGTTCCAAGAGACAACAGACGTCTTACCGTCTAATAGCCCGGCTCTGATGACACACGAAACTCCCCCAGTCGACCCGCTCTGGCTTGCCCCCCGCGGGCCCGCACCTGTGATCCATTCCATACCATCCCTCCCGGGTCCTCTCCTCTCACTTCTTGGCTCCCAAAACAAGGCTTCGCCAGCGCTGGCTCGGATCTAGCTAGCCCAGAGGAACCGTCCCATCAACCTCAAACATGCGACGAGTGTCGCTTGGCCCGTGAGTCTGTCCACCCCCGGCGCGCGCAGGTTCGCGAAACAGATGACAACCCCTTGGTTCCCGCATCTTGCCCGCTTCTAGCAACCCAGTTCTAGTTTCTCAACCTTCTCTTATTTGCTCTTTCTTCGTCGTCTTTGATTGCGGACGTAAGCTGGCCTTGCCTCTCTCTCTCATCACGCTTCTTATTTCTTAATACGGCTGTGCGTGCGTGTGTGTGCGCCAGCAAACTGGCTTGGGGTTGGCTCCTTCGACTCTTATTAAGTCGTGACTTCGCCCGTCGCTTACCACCATCCTTGCTTCCTCGCTCACATCCTCCGTCAACCCTGACTCCCTGTTCCTGCGGTCCTTTTTCCCGCACTGGACCCCGTTCCTTTGGGATTAACTCGCTCTACCCACTCATACAATAGGCTCCCACGAAAGGCGGGGGTAGTGCCGTTGTGCCCTGTGAGACGAGAGGGGAAAGTGTGTCTTCATCGACGCTCTAGAAGAGGGTCCCTGGTCCTGGTGCTTTTTCTGTGGGTGAACCACGAACTGTATCAGACCCTGTCGTCTTCGAGTTCAGGCGGTCTATACGATACTCTTAACCCAAGGCAATCCCCGGTGCTCCCCTCAACTCCTCACCGTCTACTACCGACAACCTCCCGTATCCCCGCCGCGATCGCGAGTTGTCCAGACTTTCATCATGCCTCGAAGATCAAGAGCAGAAACCGTGTCAGAACGGCCCAGCACCAGCGGAGGACCGGCAGCAACCAACCACTTTGGAAACCCAGACTTCAACAACCGCGTGTCGAGAGACGACCTCACCCTCGCCTTGAAGAGCTCGGGGAGGGGCAACGTCAAGGCGTACCATGTCCCGATCCGCGGCCGACTGCCCTCACCGGAAACCAGTCCCCGAGGGAAATCGCAATCGCCGCACCGGGTGACCATGGTACGAACCGCCACGCCGGAATCCATGGTGGAGGCCGGCGAGACTGGACTCATCGCCATCGGCATGGCGCTGGGGAGCCCGACTCAACCCGCTGCTGCGGTGGAAAACACCCCGCCGACCTGGAGAACGCGGAGGGCCATGACGACAGCCGCGGCCGACTTCCCAGAGCCTGTCGAGGATCTGCAGGCGGGCCAGCAAAAAGCTAAGAAATGGAACCTGTTCCGATCAAGATCCAAGCGAAGCCGGCCCGCAGAGCCCCAGCGATCCATGACTGACAACTCCAACGCATCGAGCACCTCGCTCACTGCCAAGGGACAACCATCCGGCTCGTCCTCAAAGAGCCCTGCGCAACAAGACACCTCAAAAAAGAGCGCAAAGCACAAACCTATCGTGATCCGCTCCCAGACGGACCCCAACGCTGTGGAGCGCGTTGAATCTAGAGAGCCCGTTCCCGAGCTGAAGCCCATCAAGGAAACCAAGCCCGCGAAGGAAGCCAAGTCCGGCGGCCTGGGTCGCAAGGTGTCACTGAGGGCTCTACGGGGAGACTCGAGAGCCCGAAAGGCTGCGGAAAAAGCAGAGCCTATACCGTCTGTGCCAGCTATGCCAACTATGCTATCCCCTCCGAGTCCTCCTCCCCCGGTGCCCCAGTTGCTCGGGCCGATGCTGGACGTCGAGATCCCCAACATCAAGATGGAGCGATACAGCGTCATGTTCGGCGGCGTTCTAGGGACGGACAACTCTTCTTCCTCACTCCTCGCCCGACGACAAGCGACGCTCGATCGGCTAAAGACTATCAATGATGAGATCATCGAGAATGGCGACGAGGAACTCCTTCGACCGCGACGGGCAACTTCACCTCAGCCCAAGGTCTCGCCAGCCTTCTCTCTCTTTCCAGGACTTCCCAAGGCCAGCCCGAGCCAGCCCTCCCCCAGAGGACGCTCAAACACCTCACCCGCCATGTTGCACTCGCCCGTTGTAGCGAAGTTCGACATCGAGCCCCGGTCCCGCAAGGGATCTAACCCAGCGGAGACACTAAAGCCCAAGGTCTTCCAACCCACAGCTACAACGGACTTGCAACACGACAAGAAGCTGGCACCAACAGCTGCCGGTTCTCCCAAGCTAGTCTCCAAGTTCAGCAAACAACCAAAACGCCCCGTCGCTTCCAAATCCGAGCTGTCCTCTAACCCCCGCCCTAGCAGGACGCCCTCCCCGGCGAGTCTCGAGGTCCAGGCCCAGGCTCGCGGCAGACAGCCTTCCCCCTTCACGCCCGACACGTCCAGTCTGATCCTCGATTCACCCGAGAACAGCGATGCCGAGGAGGAGGAGCACGAGGAGCCAGAAATCCACATCACCGACAAGCTCCGGCCCACGCTCGCCGAGCCTAAGTGGCAGATGGTTTCCCCCCCGGCCTCGACCACGTCCTCTAGCCCCACGGTGACGCGGAAGCGTAGCCCTTCCTCCCCCGTGACGTCCCCCGAGGAGATCACCGTCATCAAGTCGCCGCCGCCACCCCCGGAGGTCGACCCCGACGAGGCGCTGCGCAACGCCGTCGAGATCTCCATCGCGCGCCAGATCAGTGTCTCGCACCAGCAGCGCAAGATGCTGCACCCGCTCAAGAGCAACCCGAGCCTGCGACACCCGGCTGACGGCAAGAGCCCCAACTACGGAATCCCCGTCGGGAAGAACGAGCGGCTGGCCGAGACGAAGACGGCTACGCCGCGGTTAGTACGTCCCGAGGACATCAATGCCTTCCAGATGCATCGCAAGAGCTCTAGGGTTGTCCTCGAGGGTGAACCCTCGACATAGACCGGAGAAGGCTCGGAGGCGCATATATAGAACGGCGGTTAGCATTCGGCGGATGGTTTCTTTTCTTTATCCATATCTTCTTCACCCATACCCCTTTACATTTCATGTTTGAGATAGCAGCAACGAACAGAGACCTCACTGGTTGAGTCCTCCCTGTAGTCGTTCGAGGGCAACTCTTCCCTCGATATGTTTCTTTTGTCATTTTCATACAAGACACCAAGCAAGCCTTGATGCAGGCAGGCAACGGGATACCATGGGTCATATACACAGCACGGCGCAGGAGCAGAAACGGAAAGGGAAGAACGGAGCGCGTACAGCCCTGCAGCAGGTTGCTGGTTCGGAAAAAAAGAGGTTTCACGCGTACCGGTATCATGTATCATCATAATCATCATTTGGAATAGAAAAAGCCCCATCATTAAGTGATACTTTCATCCCAGCCTATCTCCACGTTGTAGTTTGACATGAAAAAGCGCCCTCCCATGTTCCTCCCCCCCCGCGAAATGAGTCTACTGCTGCAACAACATAGCCCGCGAACGAATGGCTGAACAAAACGATTGGAAGTGTCTGCGCCTCACGAATAACCAATCTCAATAACCGACATCCCATATATGCTGAAACGAAAGTCGCGTCCCAACGCCGAAACCAAATGTTCCATTACATCAAAACACAGCATGAGTTCTGCTTCTTGGCTTGCTCTGCGGGTCGAGGTCGAGGTAGGGGTTAGTTGGGCAATTTCCCACCAGATGTTTCGGAAAGGGGTACACGTACGGTAGAACATCTTACTCTGGTTGCTCAGGCCATCGCTCTTGGCCACCAGGTCGTCGAGCTTCTCTCCGCGCTGCAGCACGCTCTCGATGGTCTTGTGGAGGACAATCTTGGTCTCGTCGAGCTCCTTCTGGATCTTGAGGATGCTGTCGGCTTGTGCAGGGTCCTGGTACTTGGTGAGGTATTCCTTGAGCTGGGGCATGACGATGACGGGCTCGTCGGTCGCCCACGAGGAGCGGGGGTTGGCGGCAAGGAATTCGTCGACAATCTTGCTGAGGAGCTGATGGGCAACGAGGGCGGGATACTGGTGGTCCGACATAATGACACCGCAGACGCCTTCGGTACGGCCGTATGCGTGGAAGGTGTAGTCTAGGAGCGTTTCGCGTGAGTTTCTGGGGTGGGGTTGGATCGCGAGAATGGGGAGAGTGGCGCCGTACCTTGTTCCTCAACATCCTGTCGCTGGCCGGGGCGGGTGCGCTCGGCGACGGTCTTCGAGAAGAGGGTCATGAACTCGCCATAACTAGAGACGAGGTGGCCAGGTCAGCGACGGCGGTCAGGCGGACCGGATAGGGATCAGGGAAAGGCGGACTTGTTGCGGGTGAATCGCGAGTACGAGCTCAGCTCCTTCTCGGCGCAAATCTCAAAGGCCGGCTTGGCCTCGTTGCGAATGATCTAGAGCCAGCAAGAAGCGTCGTCAGCCAAGAGTCGGGATTGGGGGTTCAGGTCGGTGAGGGGCATCGGGGGTGCGCATACACCGATGTAGTGCAGCTTCATAGTGGCGGCGGGAATCAAGGCGTCGTCGATGCGATTATGTTCGGATTGTCGTCGGGAGCGGGCGAGGGCGGAAAGGGCGAGTTGAGAGTGAGTAATGTAGGATGCAAGATTCGAGATTAGGATCGAGATGTTGGCGGATTTGAGTCTGCCCGGACTCGGGGAGAAGTTGCTTGCTTGGTCCCCGTCGTCATGTACCTTGTCTGTCCGGGTCGGTCGTCACATGTTCCGGGGCTACCTACCTAGCGATTAGGCCCCCGAATTCCCAGCCAGGCTACAGGGAGTTCCAGCCTGTCCAGGCCCCGTAGGTACCTACCGAGCGCTAAGCCATCCGCGGGGCTTGCTGCGCCTGTGGCGGGGGCTGTGGTGGGGTCATGACTGGACTGGCCACTCATCACGGCGGTGAATGACTCTACAGCGAGGAGGTAACTCGCACTCTATTCGTACCTCAACTAGGACTATAACCTAGAGCAGTCAACCACACAGAAGAAGCTACTCAACTCTATCAATTCTATAAGGCACACTTCTGTAGTCTTTCTGTCCTACCACCAAAGACCCCACCAGACATTCCGAAAATAAGCCATACTACCCAGGCCATAGCAAACATCATGGCTTCAAGCGGGCTTAGTGCCGCAGAAGCCGAATGGAGGGAGCAGTTCGCTGCGATGCAGGCCGCTATTGCTGAGCTCAAGATACCTCAAGACACAAACATCAAAAGCGACCTGGACGACGACGACTTTGAAGGCTACTCTTCTGGCAACAGCGGCCAAGATGTCTGGCATTTCATCTCGGATGATGACCAGGACGACTTCAGCAGCGACTTTGCCGAGGCAGAGGCTGCTGGTGGCCAAGCTGCCGACTACGGAGCTGAATGGTTCACCATCAAATGCTCGGCCATCGCAGCAAAGAGCGGCCTCTCCCCTGATGTTTTCGAAACTCAGATCATGAGTGTGCTCAGCTCCGGCCAATCCGAAGATGAGCTTCAGGCTCACCTAGCTGACCTGGTTGGCTTCGACGACTTCGATTTCATCATCGAGGTCCTGGGCCACAAAGACGAAATTGTCGCTGCGGTCACTTCCAGTAACCAACAGAACAATCAGGCATCATCTGGGCCTCGCGTGTTGACGAGGGCTCAGAGAGAGGAGGCCCTTCGCCGCCAAGACCTGGAGCACAAGACTGCCTCTCTTGCCGCAGCCTCTGCCAAAGAGCCTCAGTATCCCCACGTCTACAAGTCATACAGCGCCGGAAACACCCTGAGCCACACTGGGAAGAAATATGGTCTTCCAGTGGGGAGTGAACGGAAGGTGTTTGACAAGTATGAAGAGTATTCCATCCCGGCGGCGAAGAAGGGAACCCTGGGTCCTGGTCAGAGGCTCATCAAGATCTCCGAACTCGATGGACTTTGCCGTACCACATTCAAAGGCTACAAGACGCTGAATCGCATGCAAAGTCTTGTATATCCCGTTGCACACAGAACCAGCGAGAACATGCTCATCTGTGCACCCACGGGTGCGGTAAGTTTCATGCCTCTCGACCAAGTTGTCATTGCTAAGTCTTCCAGGGTAAAACGGATGCGGCTATGCTCACAATTCTTCAAACCATTAGCCAGAACGTCACACCCAACCCGTTTGAGGATTTAACTGCTACTGAATTCGCCGTCAGTGTTGATGACTTCAAGATTGTCTATGTCGCTCCGATGAAGGCACTCGCTGCTGAAGTTACGGAAAAGTTAGGCAAGCGCCTAGCTTGGCTTGGTATCAGGTGCCGAGAGTATACTGGCGACATGCAACTCACCAAGTCTGAGATCGTCCAGACCCAGATCATTGTTACTACCCCTGAGAAGTGGGATGTCGTTACGCGAAAAGGCACTGGCGATACTGAACTCGTTCAGAAAGTTCGTCTTCTGATCATTGACGAGGTCCATATGCTTCATGATGAACGAGGCGCCGTCCTGGAGTCACTTGTGGCTCGAACTGAGCGACAAGTGGAGAGCACACAGTCAATGATTCGGATTGTTGGCCTGAGTGCTACATTGCCCAACTACATTGACGTGGCAGACTTTCTAAAGGTCAACAAGAACGCCGGCATGTTTTACTTTGATGCTTCGTTCCGTCCCGTTCCTCTGGAGCAGCACTTTATTGGTGTCAAGGGAAAGGCTGGCTCCAAGCAATCCAGAGAAAACATTGACAATATTGCCTTCGACAAGGTCAAGGAAATGCTGGAGCGTGATCATCAGGTCATGGTCTTTGTTCACTCGCGACGAGACACAATGCTGACCGCTCGAATGCTTCACCAGAAAGCCACCGAAGAATTCTGCGTCGATCTATTTGACCCGTCATTCCATCCCAACTACGAGCAAGCTTGCCGAGATATCAGGTCCTCAAGATCGAAAGATATCCGAGAGCTGTTGTCTAAAGGAATCGGAATCCATCATGCCGGTATGGCCAGAGCCGACAGGAACCTGATGGAGAGATTCTTCGCCGAGGGCGTTCTCAAAGTTCTCTGCTGTACCGCTACACTGGCCTGGGGTGTCAACTTGCCCGCCGCTGCGGTAGTGATCAAGGGTACCCAAGTCTATAGTGCTCAGGAGGGTAAATTCGTGGACTTGGGTATCCTTGATGTGCTTCAGATCTTCGGTCGTGCCGGTCGTCCTCAATTCGAGGACACCGGTATTGGCATGATCTGTACTACCCACGACAAGCTTACGCACTATTTGACCGCGGTTACGGAGCAGCAGCCCATCGAGTCCAAGTTCTCAGCCAAGTTGGTTGATAACCTCAATGCCGAGATCTCCTTGGGAACCGTCACTTCCATCCCAGACGCAGTGCAGTGGATCGGATACTCTTACCTTTTTGTTCGTATGCAACGAAGCCCTATAACATATGGCATCGAGTGGTCAGAGATCAGAGACGACCCCCAGTTGGTTCAGAGACGCCGCCAGCTGGCCATCCAGGCTGCCAGGACTCTGCAGCGATGCCAGATGATCATCTTCAACGAGACAACCGAGGAGTTGCGGAGCAAGGATATTGGCCGAATCGCCAGCCAGTTCTATATCCTTCATACCAGCATCCAAGTCTTCAACACCATGATGGGGCCGCAGGCAACTGAGGCTGATATTCTGAAGATGATCAGCATGAGTGGAGAATTTGACAATGTCCAGTCTAGAGATAGCGAAGAAAAGGAGTTGACGCATCTCAGAAGGGAAATCATCCCCTGTGATGTCGACGGCGGCATCGACACGCCACAGGCCAAGACAAACATCCTGCTTCAGTCTTACATCTCGAGGGCGCAGCCTGAGGATTTTGCTCTCTCGAACGATATGAACTATGTTGCGCAGCAATCCGGACGAATCTGTCGGGCTCTGTTCATGCTTGCCCTAAACCGACGATGGGGTCATCAATGCTTGGTGCTCCTCACCTTGGCCAAGTCGATTGAGAAGCGCATCTGGCCGTACCAACACCCTCTTACCCAGTTTGATCTGACGAAACCGGTCCTCAATCAGCTTGAATCTAGGGACAACTTGACGATTGAGACTATGAAGGAAATGGACTCGGCAGAGATTGGGGCGTTGGTCCACAACCAAAGCGCAGGCAAGAACATTGCGAGGATACTCAACAATTTCCCCACCGTTCATGTTGAGGCTGAAATTGCTCCTTTGAACAGAGATGTTCTGCGGATCAAGCTCTACGTGATCCCTGACTTCCGCTGGAACGACCACGTTCATGGGACCTCTGAGTCGTACTACATCTGGGTCGAAAACTCGGAGACGTCCCAGATCTATCACCACGAGTACTTCATTCTCAACAGGAGGAAGCTCAATGATGACCACGAGCTCAACTTTACAATCCCTCTCGCGGATCCCTTGCCGAAGCAGATCTACGTCCGGGCCGTCTCCGACAGATGGCTGGGAGCAGAAACTGTGACTCCGGTTTCCTTCCAGCATCTCATCCGTCCGGACACCGAGAGTGTTTATACGGAGTTGTTGAACTTGCAGCCGCTGCCGATCTCAGCCTTGAACAACCCTGGACTAGAGGAGATTTATGCTCAACGCTTCCAGTACTTCAACCCCATGCAGACTCAGATTTTCCACACACTATACCATACCCCTGCCAACGTGCTCCTGGGTTCTCCAACCGGAAGTGGCAAGACCGTGGCTGCAGAACTTGCCATGTGGTGGGCATTCCGCGAGAGACCCAAGTCAAAGGTGGTCTACATCGCCCCCATGAAGGCGCTTGTTCGTGAGAGAGTCAAGGATTGGGGAGCCCGACTGGCTCGACCTCTCGGACTCAAGTTGGTAGAGTTGACTGGAGACAATACCCCCGATACCCGGACGATCCAAGATGCCGACGTTATCATCACCACCCCGGAAAAATGGGATGGTATCTCACGTTCGTGGCAGACGAGAGGATATGTTCGACAGGTTAGCTTGGTTATCATCGATGAGATCCATCTTCTGGCAGGAGACCGAGGTCCTATTCTGGAAATCATTGTGTCTCGTAAGTCCATGTCAATTTCTTTTGGCGTTACACGCACTAACACACTTAGGTATGAACTACATCGCGTCCTCAACCAAGAATGCCGTTCGGCTATTGGGCATGTCAACAGCTTGCGCGAACGCAACGGACCTTGGAAACTGGCTCGGCGTCAAGGAGGGACTCTTCAACTTCAAGCACTCCGTCCGTCCAGTCCCGTTGGAGCTCTTCATCGACGGCTTCCCCGAGGTACGGGGTTTCTGCCCCTTGATGCAGTCTATGAACAGGCCGACTTTCCTAGCCGTCAAGAACCACAGCCCTGAAAAGCCTGTCATCGTTTTCGTACCGTCTCGGCGGCAGACTCGTCTTACTGCAAAGGATCTCATCAACTTCTGTGGCATGGAGGATAATCCTCGCCGGTTCTTGCACATGGATGAAGATGACCTCCAACTCAACCTTTCCCGAGTCAAGGACGATGCACTCAAGGAGGCCATCAACTTTGGCATCGGTCTGCACCATGCAGGTCTCGTCGAGTCAGATCGCCAGCTAGCCGAAGAACTGTTCCTGAACAACAAGATCCAGATCCTTGTCGCCACCAGCACCCTCGCATGGGGTGTCAACCTTCCAGCGCACTTGGTCGTCGTCAAGGGCACCCAGTACTACGACGCCAAGATCGAGGCCTACAAAGACATGGACTTGACGGATGTTCTGCAGATGCTTGGACGAGCAGGCCGCCCGCAGTTCGACAACTCGGGAGTGGCTCGCATCTTCACTCAAGACTCCAAGAAGGACTTTTACAAGCACTTCCTCCACACGGGCTTCCCCGTCGAGTCCTCCTTGCACACCGTCCTGGACAACCATCTTGCCGCCGAAGTCTCGGCCGAGACCATCATCACGAAGCAGGACGCCCTAGACTACCTCACTTGGACCTTCTTCTTCAGGAGACTGCACAAGAACCCATCGTACTACGGGCTGGAAATCTCCGCCGAGGAGCACAACAGCATCGCCGCGCAGCAGGTGGCCAACGAGTTCATGGTCGAGATGGTGAACAAGTCACTCGACGAGCTCGCCGAGTCCAAGTGTGTCGAGGTGTTCCCCAACGGCGATGTCGACTCGACGCCCATGGGCAAGATCATGAGTTACTACTACCTCTCCCACAAGACCATCCGACACTTGGTCCGCTCGGCCAAGCCGCAAGGCACGTTCCTCAACGTGCTCTCGTGGATGTCCCGCGCGACCGAGTACGACGAGCTCCCCGTCCGCCACAACGAGGACCTCGTCAACGACACGCTCTCGAACAACCTCCCCTTCCCGGGCCACGCCTTCGGTCTGCCCATGTGGGATCCCCACGTGAAGGCCTTCCTGCTCCTCCAAGCGCACATGTCCCGCATCGAGCTCCCCATCACGGATTACGTGGGCGACCAAACCAGCGTGCTGGACCAGGCCATCCGTATCATCCAGGCCTCCATCGATGTCCTCACCGAGCTGGGCTACCTCTCCAGCTGTCTCCAGATGATCACCCTGCTGCAGTGTATCAAGTGCGCCCGCTGGCCGACCGACCCTCCCGTGTCCATCCTCCCCAGCGTCGACACAAATGCCAAGGACATGACCGCCCTAGCCAAGATCAGCGCCCTCAACCATAACCAGGCCGGCCAGCTCGCCAAGAAACTCGGCGTTCCCAACAGCCAGACCAACCGCTTCTCCCGCGCCTTGTCCGTCCTGCCCAACCTAGCCGTGTCCATCGACGAAGCCACGGCGTTGTCGGTCAAGATCGGTCTCAAGCGTCTCAACCCGCTCGTCAAGCAAAACGCCCGCATCTACGCGCCCAAGTTCCCCAAGCCGCAGACGGAGAGCTGGTTCGTTGTCGTCGCCGACGTCGCCCGCGACGAGGTCATCGCCGTCAAGCGCGTCGGCTGGTCGGCCGCACCAGGGCGCGATCTCGGGCCTGGCATGCGCCCGTCAGCCAGGACGACCATCAAACTCCCCGAGGCTAAGGCTGGGCAGGCCCGCAAGCTCGACGTCCTCGTCGTCAGCGACGGTTACTTGGGCCTCGAGCACAGGGTTCTAGGTGTGGACATTCCCGCACCACCGACAGTAGACGATGAGGTGGCGTCAAAACAGATGGCGGCCACTGGATCGCAGTGAATTTAGTCTATCGACAAGCTGTAGTACGCGCTCTTCCTCTCGCGATACCCAATGCCTTGAACAGGGAAACGAAAAGTGTGTGGAACATGGTAGGCATATGCAGTTGCCAAACAGACAAAGACTAGGAAAAATCGAAACATCTCGTGAGAGAAAGCCGCTCGCACCGAAACCGTATTATATCCCCTTGAGAAATGCCGCGATGAACGACCTGAACGACCGCCCCTTCATGACCGTAGCCCAACCAATATCCATGAAACTCCGAGTGACATAAAGAACCCCTCTGATGCGTCATGAGACAGAAAAAGGAAAGGGAAGATGCAGCGCAACCAAGGCGATGGAAGACGGAAAGAAAAAGCCAGACCGTAGGCGGAGAAGAAAAGAAACCGGGCGGAAAAGCGACAAGCGAACCCGAAAGCTGAAAAGCAAAATACCAGAAAATCAGAGCAAAGCCACCCGGGTATCACACTCAAACACACAAATAAACATCCTACCGTCCTTCACTCCATGCAGATGCCATGCCTCTGTCGCGTAGTTTCGAGGGTCTGTCGTATAGTCCTGAGTCATAGACCTGAGTCTCTCTCTGTCCCGTTGTGCTGATCCCCTGCCACGTTGTATTAAGCCACCTTAGCAGCACTTGCGGGCCGCTTTTGGATTACGATCCTGCTGGGCCGATTCCACACTGCCGGCCTGGTCGACGGTGACGGCAGGAGAGAAGCCCGGGGAGAACAGCCAGCTACGGCGGTCACGGCCGACGCGGAAGCTGCTCCGGGGGTTCGCACCATCAAAGTAGCCACCATCCATGCCGGTCTCGTAGCCCGGAGTGCCGGGGATGGCCGTGGCCATGAGTAGGGCCTGCTGCATCTTGCGGTTCTGCTCGACGAGCTTGCGGGTGACAACACGGAAGACCTCCTCCACGCCCTCGCCGCTCTCGGCACTGATCTCGTGGCAGGCATCCCAGCCAACCTCCTGAGCCCAGAACCCAGAGCTGCGCTTGGAGCTGGGGCTGCGGGGTTCGACGGCGGGGAGGGCGGAGGTGTAGCCCGGCAGGCCGGACATGGGCGCGGGAGGGTTGAGCGGGGTGGCGGTCGGAGGCGGGGTGCTGCCGAGGCCGGGAGCGAGGTTCTCAGCGACGTAGGCGATGCATCGTTCGAAGGGGACCTGGCGGGCGGAAGGATCGCGGGCGACGATGTCGGCCTTGGTGCCGACGACGTGGAGGACGACGTCATGAGGGAGATTCCGGCGGAGCTCGGTCAGCCAGACACCCATGTCGACGAAGGACTGGGCGTCGGTGATGCTGTAGCAGAGGATACAGGCGTTGGCGCCGCGGTAGTAGAGGCGGGAGATGGAGCGGAATCGTTCCTGGCCGGCTGTTTTTTTATCCAGTCAGTCAGTCAGTCAGAAATGCGCACGTGCGGGGGGGGGGGGGAGGGGGGGGGAACAGGAGCAAAGGGGTGACCAACCTGTGTCCCAGATTTGGAGGCGGACGACGGTGTCCGAGTCGGAGTCGACAACGCGCTTGGTGAGGAAGCTGGCACCGACAGTGGAGGTGATCTGAGCCGGGTTGAAAGCGCCTTTACAATAGCGCATGACGAGCGAAGTCTTGCCGACGCCCTGGGCGCCGAGGACGACGATCTTGGCTTCGAGGGAAGACATGACGGCCGGTGGTGCGCCTCGACGTCGCGCGGGTCCGGGGGGGGGAGGGAAGAGGGAGGGAGACAGACAGACGGACGATCGACGGCGAAAGAGACAGAAAGGAAAACAGAAGAAACAAAAGATGCAAGAGAAAAACACGGGCAAGAGGGAAAGGGAAAAGGAAGGAAAAAAGAAAGAAGGAAGGAAAAGAAAGGAGGACGGACGGTGGAAAGGGTGGAAAGGGTGGAAGGATGGAAGGGTGGAAAGGTGTGGGCGGACGGGACTGAGCAGATGAGTGAGGCTTCGGAGTCGGGATAGAGTCGGGAGAAGGAGGGGTTCGGCCCCGGTCGAGTTGCCAGGATTTGAATGAATTATTTCCCTTTTCTTTTCCCTATTTTTCTTTCAGGGCGGCTCCAGGCTCTCGGCTTTAGGCTCCTGGCTTCAAAGAAAGCGGCAGGCGGTTTCAGCAAGTTGGGAGTGAGTAGTGGTGGAGGGTTTGTGTCTGTCGCATCCACATGGTTTGGAGGGAGGGGCGCAACGGTAGCGGTAGCAGCAAAAAAAAAAAAAAAAAAAGGCCGACGAGAGACGGATGGATGACTGATCACAGATGACGGATCACAGAAGACATCAATAGTGGTAAGAGTGAGGGTGAGGGCGAGGGCGAGAGTGTGGGTGAGGCTGATGCTGGCTGGCCCTGAGACATCCTCACGATGGGCGGGCGAGTTTGGTTGCCTCGTTCGCAAAAGGTCCAGCGCCGCCGGCGTGCCCTTGAAGAGGGAGGTGCAAATAGAGCACAAGGGGGGGTGTGGTGGTGGTGGTAGTGGTGGTGGTTATCTTGGCGAAAAGAAAGAGTTAGTACCTAAGGTACCTAGGTAGTCTACGAATAAAAGAAGCCTGAACGGTTTGTTGTTGTTTTCCGGGAGGGACCCTGTAAGCCGAGATTGAAATAGAGGTTAATGCAGCCTGGGCATCAGTGGACGCCTCTCTCGCGCGGGCGGGTTGGATTCACACTTTCAGCGCACCAGGGTACCGGTAAAGGCCGCTGGGCTACAAAACGCAGTGAGTGGATGGATCATGGATCGCTGCTGCCCGGGCTCCCGCCATGTGCTCGGTAGGTTCCATCCATTTGCCGCGCTGTCCACTCACAGCCCGACGGAGCCTTTTTTTCAATGGGAAGGAAAAGGAAACCGACGTCATCGCGCCCCGGACGGGGGGGTTGTTTGATGCGGGGAGGAAAGCGCGAGGAGGGGGGGGGGGGGGCGTGACCTGCTTGAACCAACCTTGGAACCCGACAGAGGCATTTCAGGTCTAAAAGACGGGCTGGGAAAACAGACCATGGACGGGACATCAACTGACGGGAAAAGCATCACACCGCCTCTGTCTCTCATCCCAACAAGCGAAGGCTGTGCAGTGTGTGGTGTGGGTGTGTAGGAGGAGCATTTGGGTGGTGTGCATCGTCTTATGTCGAGATGCATGATGCGATGCGTGATGCGATGCGATGCGGCGATGCGATTCCAGATGGATGCTGTGCACGAGCTGTTCCACGACATTTACGCTTTGATGCGCAGACGCGCAGACGCAATACAAGATGCAAAGCTACCTACACATGCACGATGCGCCAATCTGCAAGCCTTTCTTTCTCCGACCGACCTGTCATGACGGGATGAGTGCGACTCGGCACGTGCAGACCGGAGCTCGAATCGGAGCAATTCTACGAGACACCGACTCTCTCTATCTCTCTTTCTTCCCTCTTCTTCCGTGTCATGCTCTCTCTCCTCTTCGCTCGCCGGAATGCAGCCTGCACGCTCGGTCACTCACTCACTCAATCACTCGGTCAGTCAGTCAGTCGGCATGTCTCAGGACAACACGAGCTGAAAGCGGGCGAGACAATGACGCTCAGAGTCGCCGAAGCCCGACGGTGCAGATCCTCCGGTGCCTTATCAACTGCGCGTCCCCTTAGTCTTGCACTATTTCCTTGTTGATCTTGTGAGCATCTCCCAAGACGAAATTACTCCCTGTCAATCCCCGTTTCTAGTCTACAGTTGGGCAACAAGCGTGGAAGAAGAAAGAGCCTGGCCGCGGATGTCATTCATGCCTGGCCTCTGCTGCCCAATCGAACCAATCGGCCAGGGCCATCCCGACTTGAACTGTCACGTTTGCATGCCATCTTGAGCCCCCCCCAGTTGCTTGATTCTTCCACGAAATGACTGGGCTTACTTGCAGTAGACGCTGCAGCAGATAATGCAGCCAATATTGCTCCATGCAGACTCACGGACATGCAGTATGCATTAACACACAGGTGACCCGACCAACCAACAACGACTGGCAAAAGGAAAAGTACAGTAACAACAAATCACCGCAATTGTGAAAAAGAAATGCAAAAAGGAAACTGGATGGCGACGTGGGCAATCTTGCTCCCGGCAGGGCTTGAACCTGCGACCTTCGCATCACCAACACTTGCAAGTTGAAGTATTAGTACGAAGCTCTAACCAACTGAGCTACGGAAGCCGTCCAGTTACTGTGAGTGGTTGACCCGCTCTTGGATGTTGCAAGGTGTTTTAATCGGGGAGTAAGAACATGATGCCATCGCGGAGACGGTAAGTTGATGAAGGCATGTTAGTCCTTGAGATGTTTGCAATATACACACGACTCACTCAAAGTAGATTTCTAACATTCTGTTTTCTATGTTCTTAAGTTCGTCTCAACATATATCCTTTGTGTCCGGTCATATCTCATGCCGACTTTCCTTGGCCAAACACATCAAAATAAGGAACGGAGATCGCTGCTGGGTTTTATCATCAGATTGGCCTGACAAACTAATTAACATCCATGTCGATGAAAGCGATCAAAAACCTTGCATTCATGGTTGTTTTCGCGTATCGTGCATCCACATTCGGATGGTCCTGTCACCCGACGATCGGCAACGTTGAACCAATTCGGCGCCGGTTGCGTCATAGCACAGAGTGTCTCGTCCAAGGTCGCCAAACGCGCTTACAAGGCTCAGGCATCCAACTTCCACGATCTCTTTCGCGCGCTCTCTACAACCTCCACCGACAAAAAAAGACCTCGTCAGTCACAGCAGCACTCAAAACTTTATCCGCGCTGTCGTGCAACCCCATGTGGTCGACCTCACGCGTCAAGCTCCTACGTGCCTTCGGAAGGCCAATCCAGCCAAACTACCGCACCATGCCTGACGAGGAGAGCGGCGCCAGCGAGTCCGACTCCCTCTTGGGGAGGGGCCACCAGAAGGTGAAGCGATTCTGGGATGGCTTCATCGATTTTGCCTTCCAAGGAAACATTCTGCAGATCGCCTTTGGTCTCATGTCCGTCATTACTTCGGTGCCTTTGGGGCCTTGATACTGACCTTGGCGCAGTCTCGCCGCCGCTTTCACAGACTTGGTCAAATCGTTCGTCAGTGACATATTGATGCCGCCTGTTTCCATCATTCTACCCCTCAACAAGAACATGGAGGAGAAGTTTGCCGTGCTGCACGCTGGGCCCAACTTCAACTCCTCGACTGGATACAACACGCTCCATCAAGCGCAGGATGATGGCGCCGTGGTCATGGCCTACGGGTGAGTGGTGAAATCATCGTCCAAGGCTACCTTCCAAGATATTGACAGCGACAGGTCATTCGTCAGCCAGGTGATATCCTTCGCCATGCTTGGATTCGCGCTCTACGGGCTAGCGCACTTTTACACCATGGTGTCGCATGATCCCATCATCAAGCACACCAAGAAGTGCAAGTACTGCAGGCAAAGGATCAACGAGAAGGTAACCAAAGACCCGACTCGAAAAGATGTACAGTGCGCTAACAGGGGACAGGCTGCACGTTGCATCCACTGCACCAGTTGGCTTGATGGCCGAGAGGACGCGGCTCAGTCGTAGAGCAGGAAGAATACCCGAGTGTTTTCGAGACGATCACAGAAACGCTACATCATGAGCTAGACTCCGATGCGAATACGAATTACAGGGACTGGCTTTGGAATGATAGCACGGCACATGAGGAAGCGGGCGAATTTATCCTGCATTTTATTCAACAGCATTTTGCGCCAATACCATTCTCCCTGCTATTTGACTACCTTTTTACTATGACGCCTGCCACGGTGGCAATCACAACGTGAAGATGGCTTCCAGGTTGCCCATTCCAGGTATATCGGGCGCCTTTGGTTCGTAAATCGGCAGCTGGGGTGGTCGTCTGCGAGCAGGCATCATGTGAATGATGAGAATACTGTAGATGAAGGTAACCATAATTCCTCCCGAAAAAGGGTCCATGTTCAGGTCGATGTTGCAGAAGAGCCACTCGGTATGAATGTGGATGTTGTAGATTGGAAGAGACGTCAGCCGGCATGGTCACCAGCGAAAGCGCACTTTATAGTTAATCGAAGTCGGCGCATCAGTCAAGGCTGGCTTATGCCCAAATCACTGGTTCGCTTTCGTGTCACTCCAGATGAACGTAATCACGTAGCCCGGAATCATCTATTAGGTGCTATTGCGCCGTGTACGTGCGAGTCTCCCGGGACACCTCTATCAACAATCCAAAAACTGGCCCAACGGCCCCTTACAGCAGCATGGCACCGCCAGCCAGGACGGCGACACCGGCCAGGACAGCGTTCTGGGTGACCATGGCGCCGGCAGCGTTGTCGGAGGCAGTGGTGGGGGTGGAAGCGGCGTCCGACGCGGGCTCGGAGGCGGACTCGGAGGCAGATCCGGTGGCGGTGGTGTCGGTGGCGCCGGAGGTGGAGGCCGGAGCGGCGGCGGTGGTCTCGGCATCGGTGCCGGTGGCGGAGGCGGTCACGTCCTCGCCGCGGAGCTTGTTGGCGCCGGCGGTGACAGTGACGGGCAGCAGCAGGTCGAGGTAGCCCGACGTGGAGGTGGCGGTGGACGAGTCGAAGGTAGAGCCGTCGGCCTCCTGCGAGACGCTCACGGTGCAGGTTGCCATGTCCTTCTTGGGCTGGAACTTACACGCAACGTCCTGAGAGCTGCACAGAAAGTATTGTCAGCAGTCGTTTGTTTCTTTAAGGGGGAGGGGGGGAGATGATTAGACACGTACTAAGAACCGTAGTCGGAACCACCGTCGTAGGAGTAGGCCATGGAGAAGGTCTCGGGACCGTAGATGACGGTCTGGCCGCCTTCAGGCACGCCACAGTCGCTCGAGTCGGCGTCGGTCGGGCACGAGATGGCAAAGGTGGTCTTGTCGGCGTCGACAGCGACGATGGACGCGTCGAGATCCTGCACGTCGTACCCGAGCATGAAGACGCTGACGGTGGTGGACTGAGCGGCAACGGCGGCGGCGCCGAGGGCGAGGAGAGCAAAAGAGCGGGCCATTTTGGAGGATTTATGAAGAGAGTTGACTTTGTCGTGGAAAATGAGCGTATCTGGTCGGCGAGGCGGGTTGGAATTACGTGGAGTAGAAACGAAGGACTGACGTAGAAGCAACGGCGACAAAGGAGGAAGAAAGAGTAAAGGGCGTTAAGAGTGAGGACCGGGGATGGTATTTGAAAGATTTCCCATCCACGTCAAACCCCCAAGACGCTACGCTAGGCCATTGCAACTTGGACTACGGTAAGGTGGGTAGGTATACTGGCTATACTATTACGGGATTCGTCCCCCAGAACTCGGACGCTTCTTCTTTCGGAATTAACCAGGGAATTGGGCGAATGGCAACCCGCACGAGATGCCGCGAGAACCGGCCGATTGGACTGTGAGACTCCGAAGGGCCTCGCAGGGCAGCATCGCATCGCGTCAGGGGAGACGAGTTTTAATGGAGCGGCGGGGGGCTAAAGGGGAGGTTAGCGCTTGTAGAGGGGAGGGGGCGGCCGACTTTGCTGCAGAACAAAGGAGGAGTGAAGAGATTTGATCATGTGGACTTGTACAAAAGGTTGTTGAGGGAGTTGAGATGGAGATAGTTGCGGCGTCTTCAACTTAGAGTTGGGAGAAGCGAACCAACAAGTTAGAGACGGCGGCGGGTGTGGCTGCGGGGGGCATCTTTCAATCTTGAATTCTTCATGCACAAAGTGCTCTAGTAGTATCGAGTATCATCCGTGGCGCATCCGACGAGACGTGAGAGCAAAATATCGAGGACTTACAGAGCAATGCGAGACGGATGTGGCGTGCCGGGGAGACGGGAGGCGTAAATTGCTCCGCGTATTCCGTCCAGTCGGTTAGCATCTTCTCCAGTCCCGGTTTCCAACTACCCACGGACCACGATGGTTATTGGCTGTTGGATACAGGGGGATCGTACGACCCACGAGATTGGATGTTGAAGCGGCTGCGCTGTCTCCTTATTTGACTGTGAATATAAGTTACCCTCTGGTTCTTCCCCAAGTGCCTTAGGTAATGGTTGCGTACTGCAGCAATAGGGCTGTGCATCCTTGACGTCAACCACCAAGCCAGAGTCAGAGCGAGCCAGCTTCCAAAAGCGGTCTTTTACACGTGCCAAGGACGTCGGTGCCACTTGTGACCGAGAGGGTCTCTTGGCAAGACACACGAAGCCGGGTATTGCGGAAGTGCACATTCACACTGATGATTTTGGGCAATCGGAAGTCAGACTTACTGGCGAAAAGGACAAGGGAATCAGTTCGTCTTTGAGAGGCTTGGGAATGGGTCTTGGCGGTGGGGCCTGAGATCGTCGGCCCGTCTACGGAGTACGAATTTCGCGATACATAATAGACTACTTAGTGGTTTATTCGTAATTCAACTTGTATAAAATCCAGACCCATCAAGAACCAGCTTTTTAAACAGAGGCAGCACCGTGGAAAGCTGTGGCGAGAAGAGCCAAGCCCAAGCAAAACAAAAAAGAGAGAGAGTCACTATTCTCTGGCGCAATTCTCGACCGTCTGGGCGCGGGCTTGGCGAAGTCTTGGCCGTGCGACTGCCTTTAGTTTGGGGAGCTCATAAGCTCGTGTCTTCGCCTATTTTTCGTTCTTCTTTTCGCAGCTTTTTCGCATTTGGTCATGTTTGCGCCCATCGTCGACGCCCGAGTCCATCTCCGTTCCAGCCGGAGTCGCCCCCGAGTCGCCAAACAACAACAATATTCCGTTCTTCGACGATAGTAACGCCTGTCTGTCGGTGGCTGGCCGTTGCTTTCTGAGCTTCCGTTCAGCTCCGCTTGTTCCATGTTCAACCGGCGCTTCCCGTCGCCGTCGCCAGGCCTGCTGGCTCTGGCTCTGACTCTGTGTGCGGTCACCTCCGCCGACGACCAGGAAGATGCCATCACTACGGCACCCATATATCTGCCTTATTACAACGAGGAATCATGGTCTCTGGTGCGCGGCAGCGTCATCGCAAGCGTAGGCAATTCCACTTGAAATCGACGTTGTACTCGGACGCTAACAGGCCGGCTCCATAGGATCCCGACGAACAGCAAACCACTTACACCATATTCTGCCTCGACGAAGACCCGCCCGCCTGTGATATATCCCTCGAGTTTCCCTTTGAGTTGGTTGAGGGCCCCGATAGGGTGGAATTCCACGGGACGTACACATCTACATAGTATGTCGTCCAGCCGCCAGGAGTTCGCTGAACTAACATGGTGCGAAGCATCGCGAACCTCGAATGCGACCTCGACGGGACTACCGTAGCGACATGTTCGGGATACTCGAGCTACAAGGCCGGCTATACCAACGGCCTATACACAGGCCCAACCGAAGTGTCGTGGACTTCAACTTACTACAGCACCGAGGTGGAATGGGGCGTCCTGACCATGGCCGAGGTGCCCGCAGAGACGGACGACTCGTATGATATCACGGCAACGGCCCAGATGACGCCCACGACGGGGTCGGGGTACGTGAACGTGCCTCTATCGACGACCGATGAAGGAGCCGGCGCAAATCTACGAGTCGACAGTAGGATTGTCGCACTCGGGGTATTAGGGAGCGCGACCCTGGCCGGATTGCTATTTTGATACCACGACGATGGTCAGGACGAATATGCGACACGATGACCTAAACGACGACAACACGGCGTGTTTTTATTTTCGGGACTTGAGATACCACGGGAGGCAAGAAGAGTCGACGGAGTCAAGAGGCGTCAAGAGACAAGAAGCCTGGTGTTTTTGCTCAGGAGTTGTATGAGAAGTCGCATAAGGAGAAAGGAGGAAAATGGCCGAGAGGGTGGTGACGACGTCCTAGGCGTGGCTTTTGCTAGGTCATTCGTCATCTTCTTGAGGAATTTTGCCTCGATCCGCTTTGTTTTTTGCCATCTGGTCTTGGTCTTATTTTTCTTGGTGTTGGTGTTGGGGTTCAGGCAAGAGGCGTTCTTGGCTTAGGCAGAGGTATGGGCGCGGGAATGAGTGAGGCGACACAGCAATGTGCGTAGGCATCACGAACTGTACTCACCAGAAGATGACGGTACGCAAGACGTGCACTCGTTACCTAGCTTGGATAATACGAGTGTCATTTCGACCGTTGGTGGATCAAAGCCGTGCCGTCGTTTGCAATGTCAGACGGCGGTCTGCTGCTTCGTAACGAAAGAAGCAAATGGTCTGACGCAGGGTGATGCGAGGGACAAACGGACAGGCAGAGAAGCGGCCAGACTAGTAATGTACGGAAGATTTGCGCAGCTCGGCTCGCGGGAGATACGAAGTACGAAGACAGCCGAAATGGCAACTCAAACTCGCATATCAGCCGCATGAGCTGAGGCTTGGTCCTCGGGATGGCGAATGATTAGAGTGGACGAGACAGGTTTTGGCATTTCCACCGCCAAGGTAGATTAGGTAGGGAGGGAGGGAGGGAGGGAGGGAGGGGGGTATGCATCTCCTGCGTCTTGTTTGTTTGTTTTTTCCTCTGGATCATGGCGTTCGTCTGGTTTATTGTCCCTCGAGTCTTGTCTGTTGACCTCGGTACGAAGTAGGTATTCGTCGATACCTTGGTAGGTACTTAGGTAGGCGCGTAGCTGACAGCCCAGGTCGTGTAGTCGGGTAAGCAGTAAATAATCCCTGACGCCTTGCCCTTGAAGTCCCTCTCTGACCATGGACGGACTGGGAACAACAAGGCCTGGAACCGTTCCTGGCGGAGGGAACAAGGGCCCAGCAATGACAGCATCATGGCCATTCCACGTGTCTGACTCAGCGGGGACACCACCAAGACGTCCAGAAGCAACGTGTTGCATGACACCCTCCCAGCGTGCAGCAAACAAACCGAAAAGGGGAACTGAGAAACAATCAAGCCCGAACGGATTTCTTTCTAGGTGCAACGGCCCCCCTTTTCGTCGTGAGGCTATGGAAGATCACCCAACCTGCGACAGGTTTCATGTTTCATCCCCCTTCCCGTCTGTCTCGCTGAGAAACGCCACGGCGATGAGGGACGTAACTAGCGGTTTGGGCAGCTGATTAGTTGGAAGAAACGCAATCGGCGGTTGGGTTGACAGTCGGACGGCGACAGACAGTCCCTGGCGCGCGTGGTCGGTCTACCGTAACCATGGAAGCGACGGATCCCGGCAGCCAGTGAGAATGGGATCAAGGCGATACGTTACAGCGCACGTTTTTGCTCCCAGCCCTAAAAGGGCGAGGTGGTGGATCCTCCCATGGAAGCTTTTCTGGGTCTTGTCTAGTTTAGCTTTTAGCTCGGATATAAAGGGCGCGAGGCGTTCTCTGGCGGGCGGGCGGGCGGGCGGCTTCCGGGGATGATGAATCGAGGGTGGTGAGTCGATGAAGAACGGAAGATCAGCCTTCTTCTTCCCTTTTGTTTGATTCCTGGTTTTTGGCGCGCGGCCAGGCGAAACACTGGCAGCCCCTTCAGTTGCACGACAGCGAATGGATGCATGGACGGCGATGGAGATCGTGGGCCTGGGGATGAGTGGACTGGGGGGGAATGGGTTTCAGGGGTTGTCAAGGCGCGAGTGAGATGGACGCCCGTCTCAGCCAATCGCGGCCGCCGTGTCTGTCTGTGCTGGTGCTGCAGGGAGGGAGGGACCCGACGGCTGTTCCTGGTTTCTTCTGCCAGTCTGACAGTTCCTTTTTTTTTTTTTTTCGCCTGTGTACCTGGGCGTTTGCATTACATCTGACAGGAAGAGGCGCCGCCGGTCGTGTCAGTCATGGGGGGACATTGTGTACTGTACTGCAGTATGCTTGACTGATGATAGTGAGGTCTCGCTCGCCCACAAGAGGGATAAGATCAATGTTGTCCGATATTAAAATAGCCCGCGCCTATCCCGCCCTGTCCTGTCCTGTCCTGTCTTGCTCTCTCCTCTCCGCCAAGGTCGTCGAAGTTCAGCTTATTTCCCCTTCGCGAGCACCTCGTATTCACTCCTCAGTGTTATCTAGGCGCACCCGGACCCCGGACCCTCTTCTGCTTTACTTTTTGTACTTCTACTCGCTTCCCGTCCGTTCAGCTTTGGCCTTGGTTCCACCTCTATCTTATGCCCTCGGTGCCCGTCGTTTCTCCTCAAAAAACTAGGTTCTCTCCCGTACCTGTCAGAATCCGCCTCCGTACATTGGCTTCGGAGCTTCACTCGCTTTTATCGTCTGCCACCTATCAACCACCATTCGTTATCTTGGTTGGTGTAAAATTCATTCATTCATTCAATCACTCACTCACTTACTCTACGAACACATCATCGGCCAAGTCCCGGCTTCTAACACACACAAAAACGTCGCTGTGCGACAACACCTCCCTCCACCTCACCTCCACCAAACATCCCGACATCGCACAGCGTCAACCACGATGAAGTGGCTACCCGTAGTCGCCGCGGTCTCGGTTGCGGCAGCCAACAATGCCGTCAAGACGTTTCCCGCTGATCTAGACAACACCGACCCTCGTAAGTAAATTCCTCCCTCATCCTTCGTGCTGAGCTCACGCCTGCAAGAATCCATCCGAGATGTCGCTGCCAGCTTGGCCTTCGACGCCATGTCCTACTACAAGGGCAACTACTCCGACTATCCCAAGGATCTCGGTGATCTCCAGGACCCGTATTACTGGTGGGTCGCCGGCGCGCTCTGGGGCGCCATGCTCGACTACTACCACTTCACCAACGATGCCACGTACAACGACGTGGTCATCGAGGCGCTCCTGGGCCCGACCAACCTCGGCAAGAACGAGGACTACATGCCCGAGGAGCACCGCGACGAGGAGGGCAACGATGACCTCTTCTTCTGGGGCTCCGCCGTCATCTCCGCCGCCGAGCGCAACTTCCCCCAGCCCAACAAGGACCTCCCGTCGTGGCTCCAGATCGGCGAGAACGTCTTCAACGAGCTCGTCGACCGCTGGAACACCACCCACTGCGGCGGCGGCCTGCTGTGGCAGATCTACCCGGAGAACCCCAACGGCATGAACTACAAGAACTCGGTCAGCAACGGCGGCTTCTTCCAGATCGCCGCCCGCCTCGCCCGCGCCACCGGCAACGACACCTACCTCGACTGGGCCGAGAAGATCTGGGACTGGTCCAACGACGTCGGCTTCATCGACCCCAAGACCTGGCACGTGTACGACGGCGCCGACTCCAGCGACAACTGCGTCAAGACCAACAAGTACTCCTTCTCCTACACCAGCGGCATCTACTTGTACGGCGCCGCCGTCATGGCCAACTACACCAAGAAGCCCGAGTGGACCACGCGCACCGAGGGCCTCTTCAAGGGCACCGACTGGTTCTTCTCGCCCTTCTCTAACTCCACCAACGTCATGTACGAGTCCGCCTGCGAAAAGGTCGGCCGCTGCAACACCGACATGTCTACCTTCAAGGGGTACCTGTCCCGCTTCCTGTACCAGTCCACCCAGCTCGTCGCCTCGCTGCGCGAACCCATCGCCGCCCTGATGCTGCCCACCTCCGAGGCCGCCGCCAAGTCCTGCTCCGGCGGCGAGTACGGCCGGTCCTGCGGCATGCGCTGGTACGTCGGCGGCTACGACAACAACACCGGCCTCGGCCAGCAGATGTGCGCCCTCGAGGCCGTCCAGGGTCTCCTCATCGACAGTGCCCCCGCGCCGCTGCAGGGCGACGACATCAAGGTCATCCGCGAGACCAAGTGGAACCCGAAGATGAAGGTCAAGAGCACGCCCACCCCCACGTCCGAGGCTACGCCCACGTCGACCGAGAGCGAGGCGGAGTCCACCGAGAGCGAGGATGCTGCCAACATGCCCCGGGGCAACCTGATCATGGCTTCGCTGACCGTCCTGCTCATCCTGGGACTGGCCTGAGAATAAAAAGGGAAAAGGCAGAAAAGAACACGATGATACCCTCTCTTTATGTACAATTTTTTTTTTAAAACCCTAGAGGTTGGCACACGCGGGCTGAGCTTGTGCTAAAGAGGCGTTTCGCTTAGAACACATACAACTGGACCCAGATCAGGGAGCACGCGCACCGGAATACATAGACTTGAGCCGTACCATGACCATTGCTTCTATAATTTACGAGATTATGTCTAGGGGAAACTAGATCTATGCTAGAACGCCGTTTTTCGTCTGCCCTCTCTATTATGTCCCTCCTCCTTCACGTGTCGCATTCTACGAGCCCCTCACCTCGTTCAGCGTAGTCCGTAGCTCTTGCAAGAATCGCGTCACCTCAGGTTCGGTACCGATGGTGATGCGCAGACATCCCAGACAGCCGTGCTCCTTGCCTCTGAATCGAACGACAACGCCCTTAGTCTCAGCCAACTTCTCGTACACGGCTAGCGCAGTCGTGTTGTCCGGAGCGCCTCCTGCATCGAGCATCTCAAAGAGCAAGAAGTTGCTCTCAGTGCCACCGCGCAGGCGGCCCACGCCAGGAATCTTGGGCAGCTCTGCGAGGATGCGATCCCGCTGGCTGAGAATCTTGGCGCGGTTGTCGCGCATCACGGGCAGGCCCTTGTCGGAGACGGCGTAGGATGCGAGGGCGCTGGTAGGGCTGGAGATGTTGTAGGGCGCCTTGAGGCTGTTGAGGAGGGCGGCGATGGGCGGGGAGGTGAAGGCGGCGCCGAGACGGATGCCAGCCATGCCGAAGGCCTTGGAGAGGGTCTGCATGACCACGAGGTTGGGGAACTCGGTCACCCACTCAGCGAGGGAGGCGTCCTCGAAGGCGAAGTCGATGTAGGCCTCGTCGAGAACAACGACGCCGTTCCACGTGGGGTGGTTCAGGATCTGGTGGACTTGGTCCTTGGCGAGAAGCGAGCCGGTGGGGTTTCCGGGCGAGCATAGATACACGAGCTTGATGTTCTCCTCGTTGGTGAGCGCATCGAGGATCGCAGGGACATCCAGAGCGAAGGTCGGCGCCGGCAGCAAGGGCACCTTGACGATGGCGACGTCGTTGACCTGCGCGGACACGGCGTACATGCCGTAGGTGGGCGGGCAGGTGAGGATGCGGTCGCGGCCGGGGACGCAGAAGCACCGCAACAGAGCGTCGATGGCCTCATCGCTCCCGACGCCGACGAAGAGGTTCTCGGGCGTGAGCGTCTTGGGCGTGTGGGCGTGGGTGTTGCGGAGCGCGCAGAGCTGCTGCTTCAGCGCGGCCTGGTGAGGGTCGGGATAGCGGTGCAGGCCGAGGAAGTCGACGTCGACGCCGGTGCTGGCGACGTCGGGTGAAATGGACGGCCCGTAGGCGTTCTCGTTGGCGTCGAGGAGGATGTTGGTGCCGTCATCCTTATAGTCGCTGCAGTGTTCGTTTGGTCAGTTGTGGTCGCGGGGCAGATATTGTTCGCACGGCGGGGGAGGGGGAGGGGCAAGACTTGCTCTCTGGCGCAGCGGTAGGGCTGGAGGGCGAGGATGTTGGGCCGCGCGCAGGCCTGGAGGTTGAAGGGCGACATTTCGGCTGGAGAGGAGGAATTGAGAGGAATTGAACTGGCGATGATCGGCTTGAGTTGGAGTTGGCGCGTCGGGAACCTCGACTTAAGCATTCTTGATGCCCCGCCGACGCCGGAGGCGAGGGGGAGAGTCATCCGCTTCGGTGGGTCGCTGATAGGGACGGAAGAGCCAAATTCTATCTAGGCGGTGAAGTGGATGACTGCATTGTCGTTTGTTTACATGCCCCAGATGCCTGTATTTGCAATTTCTATCCAGTTGTTTTTCCTCGATCCCTTTCTATACATATTGCCTGGCATGAAATCTGGGTTGGTTGCATGCGACTTGGAGGGGGGTGATGGGTTCAGAAACTTCGTTTGGTTGGCACCTCAACTAAACAAAACACAACATGCCAACTGTTGTTAACCATATTGCCAAATCTGGGGAAAATAGCATATAAAGCAAAAAATAACTATAATAGTGGTATATAAAACACATCAGTTGCTAGTTGCACGTATTTATGTCTCCCTGGAAGAACGTTCGGGCACCGCTACATGCCGCACGTCGACCAGTAAATTGAGTAACGAAATAGCGTCACCTTTATCATCAATCAACCAATGGTCGCGTGGCCCAATGGCAAGGCGTCTGACTACGAATCAGGAGATCGTGGGTTCGAGCCCCACCGTGACCTTATCTTTTGCTCCTTTCAAGGAATTGGGGCGCTCAGCTTTTTTGCTTGTGGTGATGCCTATAATGAACCAGTCCAGAGTGAGAGCAGTGAAAACCTCGCACCGTACGCGCTAGGACCTCGCTAGGACCTCGCTAGGAACCCAAGGGATATGATGATGCACAGATTGATCTCTAGCCTTCATGGAAGAGGGCCGAGCTGTATCTAGATGTATAATGAACCAGGGAGTCAGCGGCTCAGTAGCTACGACCCGGCACATAACTGGCGGCTCCCAGGCCGCCTCTAATGAGACTTTGCTAGTCACAATGCCTCCACATAGCAGTAATATACTCTTCCCAACGAAGTTATGTTTCCGTTCTATGAGGTTGTTCTGGGTTGGTGAGTAAAAAGTAGCTCTTATGAAAGACGGAGAACGCTTGTGGAATAAATGTGTTCACTCAAAATGATGCGCTCCATTTTACTTAGTGCTAAAACTTACCTACCCATTTACTGTGAAGAGTTTGAGATTTACTCTTTCAGAAACATAGAAGGATTCCCGTTACTGGGTATATGTAAAACTTTGCTTGAACCAGAACCAGTTACCTAACAAATGAAATCCAATCTCTCAGTGGTAATGTGGAATTTGACACTCACTCACCGGCTAGTATTAGTGATCACGTTGGAGAGGTTACCAGGCCGGCGTCTTTCCAAAGCGACTGAAGTCGGCCGAGAGGAGACGTCGATGCGTAAAACCTAGCATTCGCTCTAATTCCCCTTACCGACAGACCGAGAAACAACTAACAACGCTGGGATGGATAACGACAGCAAGGATCACGGAGGAACGCTCGGGCTCCTTATCCCTTTGACTGCGGAGAGGCAACACTTGCGCTAGTGACAGGGGGTCGGACTAACCAAAATAGCGCATATGAAAGGTACATCGGTCCCCATACTATTTTATACCGTGATAGAAGTCCCAGCAATTTCCCGAGTTACAAAGAGCTACATCACATTGCTCACACCGGTATCGCGATTTCCGTACGGGCCGGCTGTTGCCGCTGACCTCTGCTAACGGCACCTGTGGCCGTTGCTCACCTAACCGTACGTTCTTGCAAGCCTTACAGGCTGACGGATTCTTCTTCCGGACCCAATTATGCTGTGCCACGGGCGTAAATATGTCCCCAGTCCGAAACAGCTTCCGTGACTGACTTGCCGGACCGTATGTTGCGATGAGGTTATCTACAAGCTGCTGCCGCTAAAGCTCTTGGCTGTTCAGCGGCTTCTACTGTGGCTGCCCTCGTTCCTGTAAAATGAAGCTGTTGATGAGGGCAATTTCTAATAGAAAGTCCTAAGCTAGGGCTCTCTAACCCTCCCTATGCATATAGCGGTTAGGGCCCTAATAAGACCGTAGTTAGTCACCGCGGTCTATAGTATTCATCTCGAGGTTGTAGGTAGTAGCGAGAGACAGAATAGAAAGCTCCTTCACGGGCTCGTTACTAAAGAAACGCTATATTGGCTGTGATTGTATTTAGTTCCCTATTAGTCTTTTTCTCTTATAGATAGTCCTTTTTATCACGGCCCGAGCTAGGACTAGGCAGTTATAACCGGCAGAACCATAACATACCTACTTTTCCCTGCCTATCACGTGAGGATCACTTAGATCACTGCTATAATCTAGTGATCCCCTCTAGGCTACCAATTATAAAGGGATTACTATAATCTTATTATAATCTAGGACTATAGATTACTTAGATTACCCCTGTGATCTAGCGATCCTAAATATATATATATATATATTTACTTAGTATATTAGATAGAAAGCCTTAAGCTCTTTAGCTATTAATATACTTAGTTATATTAAACCTACTATTCTACTATTACTAGACTATAACTTATATTACTTATTATAATGTTCTAATCTACTTAATTATATACCCTATGTCTAGACCTACCCTATACCTCTAGGATAGACCTAACTATTATATATTAATAGTTCTTATTCAGTATATTACTATATTAACCTAAGTAATACTTACTATTAGATATATCTATACTATACCCTACTACTAATTTAACTGCTAGAGGAAACCTACTACTAGTGTATACTATGCCCTTAAGCGCGGCTGAAATAATTGCTAAGATAGTATAGCTCCGTACTCTCGTTAATGGACTACGGGAGTAAGTATATAGTGCATTTACTACCTTAACTACCTTATCTATAGTAGAGCGGCCTAGAGAAGCTAAGGACCTAGGGGAAAGCATTAAGCCCCCTCTCCCTAAGCCGTTTAATAGAGAATTAAAGGATATTATGCCCTTCCTCACTAGGATAAAGGCATACTTTCGATTCTTCCTAATGAAACTCACGGTAGGAGAAACACAGGCCCTATTCGCTAGCGGATGTCTTAAAGGAAACGCTACGATATAGTTCGAACCGATTATATAAGACTTCCTTAAGAATAAAGAAGATATATACGATTAAGATATTATAAATATCTTCTTAGAATAGGATAACTTCGAAATAGCACTTAAAGATAACTTTAGAATAGTTAATAAGGAATAGTAAGCAGCCACTAATATCTATAAAATCAAACAAACTCAGTCTACCGCTACTTACGCTATTATATTTAGATAAATCTCTTCACACCTTGAATAGAATGATAATATCTTTATAGAAATCTTCTATAAAGGACTTAAGGAGGAAGTTAAGGATAAGCTATATAAAGCTAACTAACCTAATACCCTTACGGACTTTATTACTATAGCTATAAAAATCGATAAACGATAGTACGAAAAACGTAAAGAGAAGGTAGCTGCTAAGGGAAAGGGCAGGGATATCCCCTATAACCCCTACTACCCAGACAACCGTAATAACCGCTACAATTCTCATAATAAAGGAGGAAAAGGGAAAAACACCTCCTACGGAACTTAGTCTAGCCCTATGGAACTCGGAGCCATATAATGAGATCACTCATAAGTAAAGTGCTAGAACTATAGAAAGTTTAGGCATTTCGAAAGCAAGTGTTAGAAGCCTAAGACCGGACAAAAGCACAGACCCATGCCTAAAGGTAAGAACGTTCGATCTACTAACCACTAGTATAATACTCTATAGACTACTATCTACACGAAAACAGTAGCTATAACTAGAGGAGCCTACGAGATAATAGGCACTAATAACCTTACTATTAAACCTCTGCCTAGCACTTAACGATATAAGACTATAGAAGATAGCGTCTACGTAGAGAAAACCTAATATAGTATATAAGACTACTGCTAGCGGGATAAGGGCATGATAAGGGGAACATTCAGACCTTGGAAGCTAGTCCTAGAAGGAAGGCCTTAGGAAGACTTAACCGGAAGGACTATCGTAATGATCTAGAAGGGAGAACCCTATAAGCGACCCACGGTTAAGGTAGAAATCCCAGACGGACAACCTCGTCTGGAAACCCTAAGACTCTAGGATAAAGAACTAAGCGCGCAACTCTCTCCACAATAGGAAGAAGACGACCGCATCTAACGCTAGTTCTATACATAACGAATAAACATTCCTAGCCTTAACGCAGGATATAAAGCCAGATGAGCATAATAGCTCGGACTACCTATTAGAAACAATAACATTTAGGCACCTAAGGAAGGATACCTAAGCGATAACTGCAATAGCTATAAAACAACTAGCATTAATAACACATTATCAGAAGATAAGATAGAAGAATAAGAAACACAATAGAGACAAGCTACTATACCGACCATCGAGAAACTATAGTGGAAAACGCATATATATAACGAAAACAGTATACTAGTCTAGAAGATAGAAGAGCAGATATACTAATAACTTACCTACGAATAGGAGGACACCTGCGAAGGCAAGCTAGTATATATTAAAGCTAAACTAAGGAGGATAGCTAGGATCGATCCTATCACCCCATAACTCAAAATTAGCAACGACCCGAGACTCTACTATATAGCACCATAACATAACGAACTATTATAGATATCTTATTACTACTACCACTATAAAACTCATAAAGGTAAGAAAGCTAAAAATAACTATTATCCTACTAAGATCCTTAGGCTAGTCCTTAACGACCCCTACTTAGAATAGGAAACATAAGACTATATCTTAGTCGAACTAACACTATAGCACCACACTACGCAACTAGAAGTATAAGACGAATACTACCCTAGGCTATATATAGAAGGACCGTTAGATCTAAAGAATTACGCGTACTAGGAATATAGGGTATATATCTAGGCTAAGGTTAAAGAATAGCATAACGCTAAGGATAGCACGCATAATAAGAGCACAAAAAACGAGCAACACTACCTATAGAAGAGCGATAGGCAAGCGATATAAGGGAGGATAAGCAACCCCTATAAAAAGCTCTATATATAACGAAATTAGCAACGAAACGAATAACACTCAAGCTATAAGTGCGAGTCAGGGACGAATAGCTTACCGCATTAGTAGATAGTAGAGCTAAAACCTTATATATTAACCCTAGAGTAGTTAATAGGTTAAAGCTACTATAGAAAGACAAATCGGACTTATATATAGTATATAATCTCGAAGGAGATATATTTTCTTATAATTAAGGATAGGTAATATAATAAATTAATTACTTAAAGGTTCTTATTAATAGACGAAATTAGGGTATTACCCTTAACATTCTACTGATATCCTAATATAATATTATTTTAGGGTACTTATAGCTAAAGAAATTTAACCTATATATTAATTAGAGAACTAGCTAAGTACTAGTTAACCTTAATAAAGTATTCTATAGTAATAATAAGAATAACTTAATAGATAAAAAGAGATCTTAAACCTTAACTCCTAAAGAAATAGAGAGTAAAGATATGCCTAAGGATATAATAGATATCTTAGTACCCCTAAAGGGAATATAATATAAATACTAGAAAGGTAAGAAAATATAGCTTAAACGCATAATTAAATACCTATAATAATAGTTTATATAGATAAATAAAGACCTTAAAGAATAAAAGAAATTACCTAAAGGAGAATAGCTTAAGAACATCCTACTTAAGTACTATATCTACTAGTAACTCTTCGCGGAAGAACTTAAGATAGATCTACCTTAAGTTAATAAATAGAGCTATAAAATTATCTTAAAAGATAGAATATTACCCATATTCTATAAAATCTTCAACCTTAATAAAATATAGCTTTATACGCTTAAGGAATACCTTAATAATATATTAAGGAAAGGATATATTAGGAAATCTATATCCTTAGTAGGTTATCTAGTTATATTCATTCCTAAAAAGAATAGAAAGCTCTAACTCATTATAGATTATAAATAGTTAAATGCAATCACCCTTAAAGATTAGATACTATTACCGCTTATTACCGAGCTTAAAGATAGACTTTATAGGATAAAGGTCTTCATAGTATTAAATCTTAAAAGAGCGTATAACCTTATCTACATCTAGCTAGGATACGAATAGAAAACCGCTTTTAGAACAAAATACAGACTCTTCGAATACCTTATTATACCTTTTAGACTTATAAATGCACTAGCATTATTCTAGCGAATAATTAACTATGTATTATAAGAGTACCTAGACATATTCATAGTATACTACCTAAACGATATCCTAATCTTCTCTAAATTAGAAGAAGAATACATAGAATACATTCATAAGGTACTATAAGCACTATAAAATAATTAATTATTAGTTAAACTAGAGAAAAGTCATTTCTATATTAAGGAAGTAGAATTTCTTAGATATATAATCTTATATAATAAAGTTAGAATAGATCTAAAGAAACTTATAGTAGTTAGCGAATAGAAGATACTAATAAACATTAAGGAAGTATAGTTATTCCTTAGATTTATAAACTATTATTAAAGATTTATCTGAGACTTTAGTAGTTATATAATACCACTCACTAGATTTATAAAAAAAGGAAAAGTATTTAAATAGGATATAGCTACTAAGAAAGCATTTAATAATATTAAGAAACTCATCCTAAGCGAGCCTATTCTAGTAACCTTCAACCCTGAATAAGAAATCAAGCTTAAGATAGACTTGTTAGACTTTGTATAAGGCGCTTAGATTAGATAAAGGGATAACAATAGAGTCCTATACCCTATCGCTTTCTTTTCTTACAAAATATATAGAGTAAAGCTTAACTATCCTATTTATAATAAAGAATTCCTTACAATAGTTAACATATTTAAAGAATTCTAACACTACCTCCTAGGAAGCAAATACTAAGTTAAGGTCTACATAGACCATAAGAATATTGCTTACTTTACTACCACTTAACAACTCACTAGACGATAACTACGATATACCGAATACCTTTTAGAATTCGACTATACTATTATCTATAGGAAAGGATCTAAGAACGGATGAGCTAATACTATAAGTTATAGAAGCGATTTTAATAAAGGAAAAATCAAGATTATAGAATAGCTTCTATACTTTATGCCTAAAGGGTACCTTAAGTAGAGATATATTGCTAAGGTATAAAGGATCTAGCAAAAACCCTAATATATAGAATTGCTTAAACAATACTATACTTATTAGAATTCTTAGGTTAGGTCTAAAGGAAATAAGTATATTAAATACTTACCTAATAGAAAGATCTAGCTAGATAACCTTAAAACAGAAACTATTATAAAAGTAATCTATATAGAAGAAAGTATATATAATAATAATAAAGAATAACTAATCGCTACCCTTAAAAAATACTATAAAGGCTTAAACCTAAAGTATAATACTAGCAACATCCTTATAAGATATAGGAAATGCTTTAACAAGCTTAATAAAAGGAGAACCCTAGGATATATATACATTATCACAAATTATAATAACCTCCATAATTAGATATAATAATTTAATAATAACTTACCCCTAGAAGAAAAATCACTAAATAAATTATAAGTCTAGACAGAACTATAATACTAACTTATATAGGAGATATATAAATACTCCCTATATAGACATTAGAGAGTTAATAAAACCCTAGAATAAGTTAGAACAACATACTAATTCCCTAGCATAAAAAACATTATTAAAGAAGTTACGAATTAGTATAATCTCTACGTAAAAACTAAGGCTTAATACTATAAACTATATAGAGAACTATAGCCCCTACTAATCACTAAGCAACTATAGGACTCTATTACTATAGATTTTATTATAAAACTACCCCTATTAGAGGACCCTACGACCAGAACCCTCTATAATAGCATTCTTATTATTATAGATAGACTTATGAAATTTTCTTATTTTATACTCTACTAAGAATCGATAGATATAGAATAGTTTGCCTATATTTTCTTACGAAATATTATTAGCATTTATAAACTTCCTATAGAGATCCTCTCTGACCAAGGACCCCTATTTGCTTTAAAATTTTAGCAATCATTAATAGACTATATAGGATTAAACTACTAACTTACTATAGCTTTCTAACTATAGACTAACAGTCAAACGGAATGAATAAACTAAATACTAGAATAGTACCTATAATGCTATATTAACTATAAGCAGGACGACTAGGTTAAGAAGCTCCCGACTATATAACTAAGCTATAATACAGCCACGAACGAAAGCACGAAGCTCGCCCTAGTATACGCTAACTTTAGATTCACCCCTAATATCTATAGACCGAGCTAAGATAGATTAGTCATTCCTAAAGCTATCCTTATATTAGAAAAATTAAGAAATCTATATAAAGAAATAAAGACTAAACTCGAATTCGTTAGAAACCAGATGAAAAAATACTATAACTAAAAAAGGATAAAGGGACTATCCTTCTAGAGGGGAGACATAGTCTATCTTACAATAAAAAACATCAAAATGAAACAATAAAATAAAAAATTAGACTATAAGTTTATTAGACCTTATAAAATCATTAAAAAAATCTTAGAAAATAACTATAGGTTAGACTTACTACTAAAAGTTAGACTCTACCCGGTTTTCCACGTTTCACTCCTTAAAATAGTAAGAGATATAATTTATACTAAGCTTAGTAATGAATATAAAACTAAGGTCGAAGGACTAAAGGAGTATATAGTAGAAGCAATTCTTAATAAAAGAATTATAAATAAATAAACTAAGTACCTTATTAAATAGAAAGACTATCCTAAGAGTAATAATCAATAGGAACCAGCTAAAAACCTCACCTATACGCAATGCCTCCTAAGGAACTTTCACTAATAACGCTAAGATTAGGCAAAGAGGACCCTAAAATAGCGGACCAATCCAGTAAGTCAATAGCGCTAGTACCCTACGCTTCTCCCACTTCACACTGCTCCGCTAAAACGGCCTCCTCTTAGGATCGGACCCTATCTACTTTATCTAGCTCCCGTATGCCGCGAGAGAATAAAGAAGAACTATACTCTTTTAACAATTTCTTTTATAAACGAAGATAAGCTAAGCGAGCTAATATCTCCGCTAGAGCGCTCTCTACTACTTTAATATTAGCTTTAACTTTTCGCTAAGCCTCTAGGGTATAAGTACTACAAACATTAGTAAAGGTACGACTAGGACTAGAGTACTTAGGAGGGATAGATAGGAAGGATGCAATGTTTAAACTATTATAAGAATAACTATGCTAAATGCACTCCCTATAATAAGAGGACTTATTAGATATCTAATATACTTACTATACCTTAAAATAATAAGAATAAGGTATAACTATATTACCCTTAGTCTTTATAGTTTATATAAGAATAGATCGCTAAATAGTTTTAAAGGATTTAGAAATATAACTTAATATTATAGTTAATAGTAAGGGATTATAAAACTAAGTTAAGAGTACTTATAAGAAAATTCCGATTAGGCCTATTAATAGGTCTTAGGATAAGAACTAATAGAGGGGGGATATTATATTATAGCCTAGGCTAGAACTAAGCAATTATAACTAGTAGAACTATAATATACCTACTTTTCCCCGCCTATTACACAAGGATCACTTAGATCACTACTATAATCTAGTGATCCCCTCTAGGCTACTAATTATAAAGGGATTACTATAACCTTATTATAATCTAGGACTATGGATTACTTAAATCACCCTTATAATCTAGCGATCCTAAATATATATATATATATATTTACTTAGCATATTAGATAGAGAGCCTTAAGCTCCTTAGTTATTAATATACTTAGTTATATTAAATCTACTATTCTATTATTACTAGACTGTGACTTATATTGCTTACTATAATATCCTAATCCACTTGATTATATACCTTATATCTAGACCTACCCTATACCTCTAGGATAGACCCGACTGTCACACTTTTATCTCTTATAAATGTGGTTAATAGGAATAGTATAAGGGTATTATCTTTCTATATAATCTAATTAACCTAGTTAAAGATAAATTAGTAAGGGAAATATAGTATAATTATATCCTTATGACTAACTAAGTTATCTAGTATAGGGATAGCTTTGAGGGCATTAAATTTAAGGCTACTAATAGCTGTATTATTCGTAGCCTTTAGCTTAGTAAGAGAGGTATATAAGCTATAGTTATAGCACACTATGCCTATAGCTCTATAGCCTAGCTAATGGAGCTAGTGGAAGAGGTTATTAGAGGAGAATAGGTTATTAAGAAAGATGTGGTATATAGAATCCGGCAGCAGATTTACTAGGGCAATAACCATAGCTTAGGTTAGGTTTAGTTTAATCAGACTTCTCTCTCGAGACCGCTACCGGGCTTACCGTAACTATACCGGCAGCCGCCCCGGCCGGACCCCTACGGGCCTAAACTTACAGCCCGGCCGGTGCTAAATCCACCTTAGGAAATAGCCCTATTAGGCCATAACCCATACTTTAAAGCCTATAGGGATAGGTTTATTAGGGATAGTAGTTATATTAAGTAACCAGCCTAGGAAGCAGACTATACACTCATCTATAGCAATAGATATACCTAGACCCTATAAGATTATAAATGCATACTATATATAGTTAGATTAAGCATTAACCTAGCTATAGGTCTAGCTAAAGAAGGCTAGGTTAGGGCCCCTATTAATAGTTATGAAGTTAAAAAGATAAAGATACTATAATAATAGCTAGAACTGGTTATAAGGCATCTAGCTAGTTATTAGATACTTAGAAGTTATATTCTTAAGCCTAGAAACCTTCTAATAGCTCTCAATCTTATACTTAATATTAAGTTATATATAAATTGAGATTGCGATCTATATATAGATTTCGGTAATAGAGGTTGGCCTCTAATCCAACAGCCGAGACCGCGGCTTCAACCTGCGGCTGCCAGCTTCATGCTGCTGCAATAGGTAAGTAACCCAGCTATTAGTATAGCTGACCTAGCTTTCAACTAGGGAAATAGGTAGGAAATGCTAGAAAAGCAATAGCGGCGTCTGGGGTAGAGCCGTTATCACGGGGGCCCGGCTGGGAAGTTCCATCGGCTTGAAGTTGTGACCGCGATCCCGGGCCGGATTTTCATTTGGCCGGCACGTATTATCAGCCGGCTGCTCGCGGCGGCTGTGATAGTCAACCCGTATGAAGCTATCATCATCATATGCGTTGACAGCCTGGCTAGGGGGCAATTGGGAAGTCATAGGGAATGCAAAGAACGCGTTGTATGAGGAATTGGGCTGTGTTGATTCTGAACGCGCTCTAAGTCACAGTCGTGTACCCCGGCCGCGGCAGGGGTGTTGTGGGGCGCCAAGCCAAGGTGTTGCCTCTCCGCAGTCAAAGGGATAATGAGGCATAACGAGATGATGAGGCAAAAAGCTAGAAACACCAAAAAAGAGAAGGTCACGGTGGGGCTCGAACCCACGATCTCCTGATTCGTAGTCAGACGCCTTGCCATTGGGCCACGCGACCATTGTTTGATTGATGGTTTCAAACGCCGTTATTGGAGTATACTTGTGCCAGCGTCCACGAATGAACACGCCAGACTGGGCCAAAACTGGAGACACTCCTTCATTACTACCGCGACAGCAGCAACATGCCAGACCATGGTCGAATGGGAAATGAATTAATCCAAGCAATAGAACGTTATACCCCGAGATGCAGATTGCTTTGGAGGGTGAGGTGAAGGAATAGGCGGAGGAGGAATACGCACATGAGGAGTGAAAAGAGGACCTCCGGTCCACGTTCCAGCTTGTTGACCGGTTGAATGTTCATGCCTCCTAAAATCAATGAAGGTGGACGAACCTCTTTGTTGTAACATTGTACCCGGGGTTGCCCTAGTTACTTACATACTTCATAGACGCGGCGAGAACATATTCCTGTCGAAAAAATAGACTCACAAGGATCAGTTCCTCTTCGCACTTGTAATTGCTTTCGTTGTTCTAGGAACAAACGACCCTTCATTTGTCGAAAAGAAGAGACTAAGTTGACGAGAGGTTCAACTATGCGCGCTGTTAATTAAGGGTAGACGCAGGGTTGAAGTCCCCCCTCTTTCGCATTGGAACTAAAGTGAATACCTCCTCCATCTTGAACCAACGTACTTATTCTCGTCCCATCACTAGAACATCAAGACCACTCGTATCTCGCGCTTAATAATTGGCATTCGTAAAGAGCAGTAAAGTAGGTGAGAGAGTGATGCGTGTAGTTAAGCTTTGTCTTGCCAGAACACTTGTCATTCACTTTCATTAATGACACAAGTCTGATATAATTGCGACAAAGACTCTGACCTTGGCATGATGTTGCTTGTTCTAACTCACCGTAAAGGCATCGGAGATTCAGCACGCACCTGACTGGGCTACGGTTAGTTAGTTGAAAGATTATCTACGAGGCCATTAAGGCTTACTGATATCAGCCTTTTAACCGTTACTCGTGGCTGGTAGAACGCGAGAGTGTCGGTAGAAGCAAAATGGACTACCATACTGATAGGATGAAGAAGCTCGGCCATATCTTCTCCCTTATTGCAGTCAGCGTGCTCAATGCGACCCCCGAGGAACAACCTTTCTTAACGACTGCCACAGCCTCCATTGTGGAGATAGCACGATCATTATGCAAACCCATCAACAGCACTAGGCGTCCAGCCAAGCTGCACCATTCGCCCAAATCGGCACGATGATTATGGATTGGATGGAGAAGGTGCATAGGGTTCTCGCTGAGAGGGTCAAGAGAGACACAGCTGGATCGTTCAAGTGATGAAGAACCAAGGTTTTGGGCGACCACGCCAGTATCCTGGACCAGTCCTGTCTGGCTGGAAACTATGCACATTCTGGAATCCAACATCCCCGTTATTGCTTTCGTTTGACCTAAGTTTGTTTTGAGATACATCTACCAATGACGCCTGGCGGTGTCAGGATACCTGAATCATACTTGCCATAGGAAGTTCACTCCGTAGAAACCCACACCATAATTCCCCTCCCTGAGACGTCGAGATCGCCAGCCTCAACCCAGAGTTCAGAATAACCTACCAGTACCCCAACCTTGTTACCTTGCCCCCCTGCATCGGAAGACGAAGCCTTGGTGCGATTGTCAGTCCTGTTGAAAAGACCCTACTCTCCTCATAAAGCAACAGCAAGTAATATAAGCTGTTCTTGACCGCGTCAAGAAGGCGCTAAGCGAACAAATTGTGCCTAAAGACAAAGCGGGCAACGATGGAGAGGATACTGATCCTGAGGATAATGAGCATGTGGAGGAAAACGATAGCGATGTGGATATTCGATTAACCCCCAACAACCTGTCCCGACCAAGGTCGCGCGCACCCCTCTCCCCGTTAGGGTCTACGACAGTCAGTTAATGCTGGCTCCAGCAAAGAAATGACTATAGCACCTACGCCTTCGCAGGGTGCCAAGAGAGCTGCACCAAGCGACGGTCCTCGAGCCGGGCGCAAGCGTGCCAAGAAGTGATAACTAGAGGTGCTCGCATTGGAAGGCATTCGCCCAAACGAGCGTTTATATGTATAAGATCTATGGGAGTCATAAAAGGTTCTGTCTGAATAGCCCAAACCTTGTTTCAACAACCTCCCTTCTCTCCCTCCCCCATACATAATACATGGCTACCACTTTGGCTGTGGAATTGCACGAATTGTTCATTTTGCTTCAACCATCTATGTTTGTTAGTGCTGTCGCTGTGCTATATAGGCGCCTGGAGGAGGCGTTTTAGCCATTATTCCACGGCTGACAAGGGAGATATTCAGTCGAGAGAGGTAGCAAGTACAGTTCGGCGATATCCATAATGATGACATTACTCATCTTCCCATAACTTTAACACCAATCCCGGAGAGAGCCTGCAATACCTTGACTGATCTCTTGGAAATGAACTCTCTGCCTTAGTCATAAAATGTGTCCTTGCTGAAGGATCGCCTTATGGACAGTCTTCTTTCAACCACTCCAGGAATTCATTTTAAAAAAACTTATATTCAGCAGGAAACCTGCTCCGCACCTGGTAGAAAGGTCTGAAGAATTTTCTAGAACTGTAATACTGTGAGTCTTTGGAAATTATCCACTATTTTTTGCACTGATACGTCTGGGTATGGCGAGTGTGCGGGCTGGGAGGCTCTCGGTGGCCGCCCTCACTCCGAAACTATGTATTCCTAAACTCGACATTCCATGGGCGACTCATTGACGATGCTATAAACTTCAACTTCGCACTTCCTACTTCAAGGGCTCTCTAGGGTAAGGCAAGCTCATGTCACGGCTGTAATTCCGGAACCAGCCCACGTGACAAGCCCCGCGGCCCCGCGGCCCCGCGGCTACTAGTACGTACGTCCAATATCTCCACATCAAGTACCATGCCCACATAGAGCACAGAGTCGAGCCGTTAAACTCATCAAAACCACCCGGTTGCGTGGCCCAATGGGTAAGCAATTTCCCTCTGTCAATGACTTCAAAAACTAACAATCTACAGCAAGGCGTCTGACTACGAATCAGGAGATCGTGGGTTCGAGCCCCACCGTGACCTTCTCTTTTTGCTCTGTCGTCTGAATGCTCGTTACATCCGGGCGATCATCAGAACAGCAACACAAGGTAAACAACCTAGTAAGCAACTATCGATCTATGAACTATTGTGACAACTCAAACCATTAAGCTGTCTGGTATTGAACAAGAAATTGTACGTTCTATACAGTGACTTGTTATTTTTTGTTTTGGCTTGTTGCTTAGTTCCCACAATATGGTATGCAAAATCGAGCAAGTTCTTCAACGAAATCACCGGTCGCGTGGCCCAATGGCAAGGCGTCTGACTACGAATCAGGAGATCGTGGGTTCGAGCCCCACCGTGACCTTTACTTTTTGCTCTTTCCATGTTGTTCTTTCGCGACATGTTGTAAGTGACTCGACGTGCAAGGTTGGCATGACACACTGTAAGTCATGCCTCTCACCTGAATGGGTATGCATGTCTCAAATGTAACTCAAAGGCCTTGATGTAATTACCCCTCGACCAATTGTTGTGGTGCTCTTGGATAGGCTAGCGCTATTGGCTGGTGAAAGAAAAGAAAATTCCCCAGCCGTTGACCAAAGCGTGAGCCTCATCTTTTGCCAACACATCAAACAAGACAGCAATTGCCGGACAACTCTGACAACGTTTGACCATAGTACGAATAAACGCGTCACCGCTCGACAGCCGCTCGTCTCACTCTAGCCGCGCTGTCCTGGCACGATCCTAGCATTGCTCGCCGTCAATCGTCATTACCGTTGGGCCTAGTCAAATCAAAACTATTGCGACACCAGGTCGCGACGGTCGCACGCCACCATCCTCGGGCCACGCAGGCAGGCCACCGGAATCCCGATCACACTACGTACCCCGGGACCAGGGCTCAGGAGCGTCAACCTTGTACTTATCACTCTGTGCTTTGTGCGCTGGGCTTTGTGCTTTGTCCAGTCAAGAAGTGTCAACCGGGCGCCGAGATATACTTGATACGTTGCATGCAGGGCGGCACCTGGTCGCACACAGCCCGCGTCCTCGGTGTCGAATAGCCGTGACGGAAGCGGTCAACCTCCGGCCTCATCGCCCCACACAACCTCGCCCAACGTCGTCTCTCAGGTCTGCGATTCCAATCCCGGCCCGCGTCCACAGTCCCCAGGCCCTCGCCCGTTGTCTGAGCGTGTGTCTGCCCAGCCCGATCCCGACCCCGACCGACCCATTCATACGGTAGCTCAGCGCAGCGAGTGCCATCGAATCGACCGACCGAGTCGCGCCCATCGCGCCCATCGCGCCCATCCGTCGAACCGTCCATCGCCCGTCGCTTGTCGCTTGTCGCCTGTCGCAGCCTGTCGCAGCCTGCCACTGCCGCTGACACCCTCCGTACCGCACTGCGCGTCCTCCCTCGCTCCCTCGCTCCCTCCGCTGCTACCGCGATCAAGCGCCGCCCTGCCGCCATGTACTCCGCCGGCTATGGCTTTGCCAACAATGCTGCTCCCTCCTTCAACAACGCCGCCCCACAGCAGCCTGGAAATCAACCGACCGGCCAGCAGGTCATGTACAACCAGCAGCAACAGTTCGCCGGCATGGCTCCCTTTGCCCCCGGCGCGAACCCCCAGATGATGCCCGGCGGTCCTGCGGGAATAATGCCGAACGCCGCCATGCCTCACATGGCCGCCAATGGACATAGTAAGTCGCCCTCTTTGTTCCGGCCCCATGCCCATCCCGGCGCGCTTCAATACGCCCAGATCTTGGTTGAGTCGTTACGCCGACTCTGCTACCCAGCCGTTTGATGGACACCGTCTTCCTTCCATGAGAGGGGAAGGCCTGACACCGAGCGCGCTGTGGGACAAACACGCGACCAGCGCATGGTGAAGCCGACAGTTGCTTACTAGTGAAAGTGGCAGGATATCAACCGCAATTCCCTGGCACGCCCTACGGTCAAGTCCCCTCCTCAGTCGGTCCCCAGGGCTTTGCCCCCAACTATATGATGGCTGGTGGCATGCAAGGCTTTCCTCTGAACCAGGCAGGAATGCCTCAGCAGCCTCAGATGATGCACCGCATGCCTCAGCAGCCGCAACAACAACAGCAACCTCCAAACCCGGCGGCAATGGGCCAAGTGGGAACCCCCCAACGACCCCCAAGCGCAGCCCAGGGCACGCCGAATAATGCGCCGCCTTCGCAACCGGGACAGTTCTCAACACCTCAACCTCCATCACAAGGACAGACCCCGACGAACCAGCAGCAACCGTCGGTTGGCGTGTCCACCCCGCAGACCCCGACATTCTCCGTGAACCAGGGACCGACCGTTAACGGAGGCTCGGCTGGGGGAACTCCTTTGAGCCCTGGGACGGAATCACGAGACAAGGAACGTTTTGCTCTACTACTGGACATCAACCACGAACTGCTGTACGAGTCGATCCAGATCCAGGCGACGCAACAAGAGTTGAAAAAGGAACATGCCGCCGAGGGTAATGGCAATGGCAATGGAGGGGAGAAGAAGCTAACAGAGGAAGAGACTTTATTCCAACAAGATTATCTTCAGTACGTCAATTCCCGGGCAGACTGCAGAACAACACTAACATGAGATGTAGATGCATGCGGAGGTTACAGGCCAATCTTTCATATATGGCAGCTTTGGCGGACAGGAAACCCGAGGTCAAGGCGCCTCCCTGCCCGGCGTATCTCAGCGCCCCTCCTCTGAATCTCTCTCTCAAGCTGCGGCCCCTAGCAGCGACTCCTGATGGCTCTGAGAACAACATCGACCCAGTGGCAGACCGAGACGAGCGCGACAGGAGCATCAAGGACCTGTACACAAGGTTACAGGCCGTGTTCCCCGGGTTCGACCCCAAGAAAGAGCCACTCTACCGCATGCCTCCACAAACAGGCGGACCGCAGGGCCAGAAGCCCAGCGGCGCGATGAGCGCAATGGCGAACCAGGGTAGCCCGACAGGTCAGAGGACGCCTCAAATGACGAACATGCCAGCGCCGGCGATGCATCACCCGGGTATGCCCTCATAGTGAACATACTTCTTCAACTCCAGGGCCGAGGCCGCGTGTATATATGATGGATCGTTCATAGACGCCGCGACTCTGGGAGCTTGAAGGGCGCGAAGTCATGGGGCTCGTACTACGTGTCCACTTGGTATTTTTAGCTTGGGAGATGGATGTTGATTTGCGGGTGCCGTGTTTAAAATGTTAAAGAATCAGTGTTAACGAGGCCCAAGTCCCGATGTTGGAACTCAGTCCCAGGGCATGAATTCCAGACATTGTGGGCAGGTATGAAAAGACGGGGTGAGGCGATATGCTGGGATATCGTTGTTGTATTGTGCTGGATACCAGAGAATGGGAAAACGGCGCTTGCAGAAGGTACTATTTTCGGAGAGGGGACTGACTGGTTGAGTGGCGTTTACGGGAGCGAATTTTTATCTCCTGTCATGACTAAACTAGATAAAAATACCAAAACAAATCATTGCCCATGTGCGGAATTCCTATTGTAATTATCTACTGCACTGTCCCATTTTATTTGTAGGACTATGAACCATATGCAATGTAGGTGACTGGCAACGCAGGCACACGCAGACGGCTGGCTCGCGTGACGTGCCCAAGGGAATTACCGCGGTTGCCTCACGCCCTCCACGCTTCTGCTCCTGGCGCATGTACCTCCGCCTTGGCCTCTCCATGCGGTACTATGAATCTCGGATGATGCTTGTCAAGAGCGCCAATGGAAGATCGGCCATTGGCCCACAAGAGGGAAAACGAGAAAAAAACTTCTCTGCAGCTCAGCGTCGGATGGGGAGCGATTTTTTCCTTAGTAGGTACGCCTATAGCTTTTAGTTGGAGAATGGGATGGACGCGATGCGTAATGGATCCATTCCTTGGAGGATCCGGCGGCGGTAGGCTTCTCAACGGCAACGGGCATTGTTGACGGCTTGGCTGGATTCCAGTGTGTCGCCGCAGGTCAGACCGCAGGCTTTGCCGAATGAAGGATGAAGCCTGTGGTGGTGGACGGGAACAGATGTGGTGGCTTGCGGAAGGGTTCGCGGGCAGATTTCATACTACGGTGCGTGGTGTTAGAGCGACACCACACAGAGGAGCCTGTATCCCACAACTCACCTTGCATTTCACTCTCACGTATCTGATCTCTACGGATATTGCTCTCACTCTGACCTCTTCCCATCCCAGCCTCCTCGTTCACTTCGTATCTACTGAGTTCTCTCCTCCGCCACCCACTGTCGTATCCCTCTCAGGCTCGGTGACCAAAGCAATCCGGGCAGCCATCCATGTAGGTGACCCTGGCCGGGCTGGCACCGGCCCTGACCGCTGATCTCGTTGCCCACCTCACTGTAGACTAGTTACTGCACCCACCCACCCCTCTTGTTACAGCACAGTAAGGTAGAGTCAGCAGCCCGCCCACCCTCTTCAGCACAGCGTCTCACTCATCATTGCCCTCCAGATCATCGAAGTCGTGGAGAGGTTCGGCCAAGGCGTTTGGCGGGGCGCCTTAGTGCCCTGCATGAGTCCCCTGAATCGCTTGGATTGGACGCACTGGGGCGAGCCCACCAGCAATTGACCAATCGTAGGGCCCTGTAAGCCGGTGCCAACAGCGGCGGGGGAGCACCCTAGAAGCATGGATCCTAGGTACCTCGACGTAGTAGGCCGAAAAAGTGAAAAAAAAAAGTCAAGCCGCATCCGTCGTCGACGTCTTCGGTCGCTTTCGTCTTTTCCTCCTCCAACACTCGCCGCTCCTCACCAACCTTCCCTCTCCCCTCAATTGCTGTTGAGGCAGATGATTGCGAGGTAGCTTCTGACCTGACCAGGGGAGCTCTGAGAACGAGTTTTCTTGCCGGCCGTCGCTCGCAACCTCTGCCTTCTTCGCAACTCCAACGACGCCCACCCCTTGTCTTCTGCCCCGCGCTGCGTCTCTCGGGCCCCGTGCCTGTGTGCGAAAGCTTCACCCTCCCTACCATCACAATGTCCTCTGACTCTCACCCACCGGCGTCGGCTCGCCTCGTGGGCTCCGACGACGATGGCCTCACCTGCCTCGAGCTCGAGGACGGCTCCTCCTACCAGGGCTACAGCTTCGGCGCCCCGAAGAGCATTGCTGGAGAGCTGGTCTTCCAGACGGGCATGGTGGGGTATCCCGAGTCCGTCACTGACCCTTCATACCGCGGCCAGATCCTCGTCATCACCTTCCCTCTGGTCGGCAACTATGGCGTCCCCTCGCGCGAGACCGTGGACGAGCTCCTCGGCAACCTGCCCGCCTACTTCGAGTCGTCCCAGATCCACATCGCGGGTCTGGTCACGGCCTCGTACTCCGGCGAGGACTTCTCCCACTTCCTGGCCACCTCCTCGCTGGGAACCTGGCTCAAGGAACAGGGCATCCCCGCCATGTACGGTGTCGATACCCGAGCCCTGACCAAGAAGATCCGTGAGAAGGGCAGCATGCTTGGCAAGATGCGCCTCGAGTCCAAGACTCTGACCAACGGCTCCGCCCGCCAGATCGAGGGCCCGCTGTCTCCCGCCCCCATTGAGAACTTTGAGCAGCTCGACTGGGTCGATCCTAATACCAAGAACCTGGTGGCAGAGGGTGAGTCTCCCCATGACTTCAGATTCGAAGGCATGCTCATCGTCGTGTAGTGTCCATCAAAGCGCCTAAACTGTATAAGCCTCCCCCATCGGTGGTTGCTCGCAAGCACCCTTCAGGCCGCACCATTCGTGTTTTGTGTCTCGATGTCGGTATGAAGTACAACCAGCTGCGATGCTTCCTCAAGCGCGGCGTTGAGGTCCTCGTCTGCCCCTGGGACTACGACCTGGCCAACGCGGCTGACGAGTACGACGGCCTCTTCCTGTCCAACGGCCCCGGTGACCCCTCCGTGCTCGAAAACACCGTAAAGAACATTGCCGCCGTCATTGAGAAGAACAAGACGCCGGTCTTTGGTATCTGCCTCGGTCACCAGCTGCTGGCCCGCGCCTCGGGTGCCCAGACGACCAAGATGAAGTTTGGTAACCGCGGCCACAACATTCCCTGCACCAGCATGGTCACTGGCAAATGCCACATCACCTCGCAGAACCACGGTTTCGCCGTTGACATCGCGTCTCTGACTACGGGCTGGAAGGAGCTCTTTGTCAATGCCAACGACGGCAGCAACGAGGGTATTATGCACGCCGAGAAACCTTACTTCTCCGTTCAGTTCCACCCCGAGAGCACTCCGGGTCCCCGCGACACCGAGTTCCTCTTCGATGTCTTCATTGATACCATTGCCAACTGTGCCGAGAACCCGGCCTTGCTCCAGGCCCCCGTCAGCTTCCCTGGCGGCACCATCGAGGAGAACGAGCGTCTCAACCCTCGTGTCTCCGTTCGCAAGGTCCTCGTCCTCGGCAGTGGTGGTCTGAGCATTGGCCAGGCCGGCGAGTTCGACTACTCTGGTAGCCAGGCTATCAAGGCCTTGAAGGAGGAGGGTATCTACACCGTCCTGATCAACCCCAACATCGCCACTATCCAGACCTCCAAGGGCCTGGCGGACAAGGTCTACTTCCTTCCCGTCAACGCCGACTTTGTCCGCAAGGTCATTCAGTATGAGCGACCTGACTCGATCTACGTTACTTTTGGTGGACAGACCGCTCTCCAGGTCGGTATCCAGCTCAAGGACGAGTTCGAGGAGCTTGGTGTCAAGGTCCTCGGTACCCCTATCGAGACCATCATTACCACCGAGGACCGAGAGCTGTTCGCCCGCAGCATGGACTCCATCGGCGAGAAGTGTGCCAAGTCGGCCTCCGCCAACAACATCGACGAGGCTATGCACGTCGTCAAGGACATTGGCTTCCCCGTCATCGTCCGCGCTGCCTACGCCCTGGGTGGTCTCGGCAGTGGCTTCGCAAACAACGATAAGGAGCTCCGCGATCTTTGCAACAAAGCCTTTGCCGCTAGTCCTCAGGTCCTTATCGAGCGCAGCATGAAGGGCTGGAAGGAGATTGAGTACGAGGTCGTGCGAGATGCCCAGGACAACTGCATTACAGTTTGTAACATGGAGAACTTTGATCCCCTGGGCATTCACACCGGTGACTCCATCGTCGTCGCCCCCTCTCAGACGCTGTCCGACGAGGACTACAACATGCTGCGTACCACAGCCGTCAATGTCATCAGGCACCTGGGCGTTGTGGGAGAGTGCAACATTCAGTATGCTCTGAACCCCTTCTCTCAAGAGTACTGCATCATCGAAGTCAACGCTCGATTGTCTCGATCTTCCGCTCTCGCCTCCAAGGCCACTGGCTACCCCTTGGCCTTTATCGCTGCCAAGCTCGGTCTTGGAATTCCCCTCAAGGAGATTTCCAACTCGGTCACCAAGGTCACCTGCGCTTGCTTCGAGCCGTCGCTCGATTACGTCGTGGTCAAAATGCCTCGATGGGATCTCAAGAAGTTTACCCGTGTGTCCACCCAGCTCGGCTCTTCCATGAAGAGTGTCGGCGAGGTCATGAGCATTGGTCGATCTTTCGAGGAAGCCATTCAGAAGGCTATCCGAGCCATTGACTTCCACAACCTGGGCTTTGGCGAAACCCCCGCTCTCATGAGCATTGATGATGAGCTTCAGACCCCCTCTGACCAGCGCCTGTTTGCCATCGCCAACGCCATGCACGAGGGTTACACCGTTGATAAGATCTGGGAACTGACCAAGATTGACAAGTGGTTCCTGTGCAAGCTCAAGGGTCTGAGCAACTTTGCCAAGAACATGTCCATCTACAGCACCACCGACATCATCAAGAGCCCCAGCATTCTGCTGCAGGCCAAGCGACTGGGCTTCTCCGATCGACAGCTGGCCAAGTTCTGGAGCTCCAACGAGATTGCCATCCGTCGGATGCGACTCGATGCTGGTATCCAGCCTTTTGTCAAGCAGATCGACACCGTCGCTGCTGAGTTCCCGGCCTTTACCAACTACCTCTACATGACCTACAACGCCTCGGAGCACGATGTGGACTTTGAGGACCATGGTGTCATGGTTCTGGGCTCCGGCGTCTACCGAATCGGCTCCTCGGTCGAGTTCGATTGGTGTTCGGTTCGTGCCATCCGCACTCTGCGTGCCACTGGCTTTAAGACCATCATGGTGAATTATAATCCCGAGACGGTTAGCACTGATTACGACGAAGCCGACAAGCTCTACTTCGAGAACATCAACCTCGAGACCGTTCTGGACATTTACCAGCTGGAGAACTCTAGCGGTGTCCTGGGTGCCATGGGTGGCCAGACCCCTAACAACATTGCCCTGCCCCTGCACCGTGCAGGTGTCAAGGTGCTGGGTACCTCCCCTGAGATGATTGACAACGCCGAGAACCGATACAAGTTCTCCCGTATGCTCGACCGCATCGATGTTGACCAGCCTACTTGGAAGGAGCTGACCAGCTTCGAGGAGGCCCAGGCTTTCTGCAACAAGGTCTCATACCCTGTGCTGGTCCGACCCTCGTACGTCCTCTCCGGTGCTGCCATGAACACGGTCTACTCCGAGAAGGATCTCGAGTCCTACCTGGCCCAGGCCGCTGAGGTTTCTCGCGAGCACCCCGTCGTTATTACCAAGTACATTGAGAATGCCAAGGAGATTGAGATGGACGCCGTTGCCAAGGATGGCAAGGTCGTCGGCCACTTCATCTCCGAGCACGTCGAGAACGCAGGTGTTCACTCTGGTGATGCCACCCTGATCCTGCCTTCTCAGGATCTGGAGCTCACCACGATCCGCCGTATTGAGGAGGCCACTCGCAAGATTGGTGCCGCCCTTAATGTGACGGGCCCCTTCAACATTCAGTTCATCGCCAAGGACAACGACATCAAGGTCATCGAGTGCAACGTCCGTGCCTCTCGATCATTCCCTTTTGTGTCCAAGGTCATGGGCGTCGATCTGATTGAGATGGCCACCAAGGCCATCATGGGCCAACCTTTCCAGGCGTATCCTCCTACCGACCTTGCTCCCAACTGCGTTGGTGTCAAGGTTCCCCAGTTCAGTTTCTCGCGTCTCTCGGGCGCCGATCCCGTCCTCGGTGTGGAGATGGCCTCCACTGGTGAGGTTGCTTGCTTTGGTATCGACAAGAATGAAGCCTACCTCAAGGCTCTCATGTCGACCGGCTTCAAGATCCCCAAGAAGAACATTCTTCTGTCCATTGGCTCCTACAAGGACAAGAAGGAGATGCTGCCGGCGGTCCAGAAGCTGGTGAAGCTTGGTTACAAGATCTTTGCCACTTCCGGTACTGCCGACTTCCTCCAGGAGCACGGGATCCAGGTTCAGTACCTCGAGGTCCTCGGCAAGATGGAGGACACCAAGTCGGAGTTCTCGCTCACTCAGCATCTGGCCAAGAACACCATTGATCTGTACATCAACCTGCCCTCCAACAACAAGTACCGACGACCTGCCAACTACATGAGCAAGGGATACCAGACCCGACGTATGGCTGTTGACTACCAGATTCCTCTCGTCACCAACGTCAAGAACGCCAAGATCCTCATCGAGGCCATTGCCCGCCACTTTGAGCTCAATGTATCCAAGCGAGACTATCAGACTAGCCACCGCACCGTTGTCCTTCCCGGACTGATCAACATTGCGGCCTTTGTCCCTGGTGTTGTCTCGGCTGATAGCAAGGACCTGCAGGCCGTCACCAAGGCCTCCATCTCGGCTGGCTTCAGCATGATCCGCGTCATGCCCCTTGGTCTCGAGGGCTCCATCACCGATGCCATTACCCTGAGCACTGCCCAGCAGAACTCCAAGCGCGGTGGCTACTGTGATTACAACCTCTCCGTGTCGGCCACCTCTGACAACGCCGACCAGATCAGCCATGTTACGGGCGAGGTGGGCTCCCTCTTTATCCCCTTCAACCACCTCTCAGGCAACATCAGCAAGGTTGCGGCTGTCACCGCCCACTTTGACGCCTGGCCCATTCACAAGCCTATTGTGACGGATGCCAAGCTGACGGACCTGGCCTCGATCCTCCTCCTGGCTAGCCTGCACAACCGCCGCATCCACGTCACCTCCATCACCAACAAGGATGACATCAAGCTCATTGCCCTCAGCAAAGAGAAGGGCCTGCAGGTCACTTGCGACGTTTCCATCTACTCGCTGTACCTCTCGCAGAAGGACTTCCCCGACTGCGACCGCCTGCCTACTCAGGCCGACCAGGAGGCTCTCTGGGAGCACATGAGCACCATCGACGTCTTCTCGATTGGTTCTCTACCCTACCAGCTTGCCACCTCCCTGGGCCACAAGGCTGACCCGTCGATGGGCATTTCCGATGCCCTGCCCCTGCTCCTGACCTCGGTTGCCGAGGGCAAGCTGACGGTCGAAGACATCGAGGCTCGTCTTTACACCAACCCCATGGAGATCTTTGAGCTTCACGAGCAGATTGGTACCACCATTGAGGCCGAGATTGACCGCCCTTACACCGTAGCTTCTGCCTCCTCCTGGTCGCCCTTCGAGGGCCGCCCCATGCGTGCCTCGATCCAGCGTGTGACTTTCCAGAATACGACCGTCTGCCTGGATGGTGAGGTTCTGCAGGTGCCGCCCCTGGGCAAGGATATGTCATCGCACATCATTCCTCCCACATCCCCGCCCATGAAGCCGACGGTTGCTTCCCTCGCGCAGGTCACCGAATCCCCTCAAGCCCGTCGTCTGTCGATGCTGGGTGGAATCAAGCCTATGAACCGTCTTCGAGCCGCTGAGGGTACCGCTACCATGGACGAGCTTGCCCCACCCCTGCAGCTGCAGCCCAGCTCGTCGATCCATCAGCTGCTGTCGCAGTCTTCGTCGTTCAAGAACACCCACGTGTTGTCGGTCAAGTCGTACTCTCGCGCCGACCTGCACCTGCTCTTCACCGTGGCCCAGGAGATGCGCCTCGGCGTTCAGCGCGAGGGCGTTCTCAACATCCTTCGAGGTCGCGTCCTCACCTCGCTCTTCTACGAGCCGTCAACCCGCACCTCGGCCTCGTTCGACGCTGCCATGCAGCGCCTGGGTGGACGAACCATCAACGTCTCCACGGCCCACTCCTCGGTCCAGAAGGGTGAGTCCCTGCAGGACACTATCCGGACTCTGGCCTGTTACGGCGATGCTGTGGTTCTCCGTCACCCCGACGAGAACAGCGTCGCAGTGGCCCAGAAGTACAGCCCGGTGCCTGTGATCAATGCCGGCAACGGTAGCAAGGAGCACCCGACCCAGGCGTTCCTGGATCTCTTCACCATCCGCGAGGAGCTTGGTACGGTCCAGGGGCTTACCATTACCTTCTTGGGTGATCTCCTGTACGGCCGACCTGTGCACTCGCTGGTGTACCTGCTCCGTCACTACCAGGTCCAGGTTCAGCTGGTGGCCCCTAAGAGTCTGCAGCTGCCTCCTAAGGTTCGGGAGCAGCTGGTTTCCTCAGGCCAGCTCCTGTGCGAGTCCGAGACTCTAACTCCTGAGATGGTCGCACGCAGCGATGTTCTCTACTGCACTCGTGTCCAGAAGGAGCGATTCCCCAGCGAGGAGGAGTACGAGCGCGTCAAGAACTCGTACCGCGTCGACAACGCCTCCCTCAAGCATGCCAAGGGTTCGATGGTGGTCATGCACCCTCTTCCCCGCAACGAAGAGGTTGCTGAGGAGGTTGACTTTGACCAGCGCGCAGCCTATTTCCGCCAGGTAAGTTTCAGTCACGACTGGGACGAACAAAACTAACAGACTCTAGATGCGATATGGCCTGTACTGCCGCATGGCTCTGTTGGCATTGGTTATGGGCGACTCTTAAAACGGTGGAGGTTTGGATAAACAAAAGTCATGGTGGCGGGATCGAAATAAGTTTGTATTTTGGCCGGATAGATATGGTGGTGCTTAGCAAGTATTTCATGATGAGGTTAAATGCCCGGTGCAAGTATTATGAGTATAGATGTGTAATCTGACGACTCGCGTTGTCGTATCCGTATATGTATGTATAGACTGTATATAATGTATGTTTTATCTGTGTGCCCGTTGCGTGCGTGTGTATGTGTGTGTGTGTG
>JAZAVJ010000234.1:0-73641 GCA_037954315.1 Neonectria punicea | reverse complement strand
ATCGTGCCGATAGGGACTTCAGGAAATGCCTTGTGGACTTGACGATAGGAATAGCCCTGCCGCTTTAGCTCGCAGATACGAGACCGTAGTGACGGCGAGAGCTCTTTGCCTCGAGGCATCGCGATTCGTAATGTGAAGAAAGTGATTGAAAGAGGGAAGATTTGGCAGTAAAAGCGGCATTGATGAAGCCGGCCTAACTAGGCTAGTCAGGGAGATCGGTACGGAAGAGGTCTTCAAACTCTTTGCACCCCACTGTATGCTGGCTAATATATGATGATGAGTGATGACGGCGGAGCAGAGCTGGACGTGCCTGACGAACTACCCTCGATGAGGGAGGTGCTCTAGTCTAGCGCTGCCGTGTGTTCGTTCGTAGAGGCGTGGGAAGTCTAAAGATTCGACTCGACGACGCCCCCTCCCTGGCTGTGCGCAGGGGCGGAGGGAGAGACTAAACTAGGTCAGTGGCGCGCTCTCGGAGGGCACGGTTCATTATGTCGCTGGATGGAGGAGCGAGATCCGATTTGCCGGTGGATCTGTTGCATCGTGTTTGTAGTCATCGTGGTCGTCGAGCCGCCTTGCGAAGTGGATGATGGGATGAAGTTGAGCTGGTCCGATTGAGGCGGCGTTTGGTGTTCGCGCCTTCCCCAGAAGCTCCTAGTCAAACACCTTATTGGCACTTAGGTTGGCCTCCTGCCAGACGAGGAAGCACAGTGTGGTTGTCTCCAAAGTGACCTCGGCGGCCCTCACCCCAAAAGCGGTCTCCAAACCCCCCCGCCAGCCAACCCCCTGGGGACAACGCCGCTACAGTGCAACACCACCATCCGACAGCACCCAGCGAACCGCGCCAGCCTTTCTACCCATTGTTCCCGTCCATTCCCCTTCCCGCTCGCGCAGAGAAAACTACCCGAACGCTTGGCCGCCCATTTCCCATTTATTCCCATCGCTTCTCTGGCCCAGTCCACGGCCTCCAAAAATTCTCCGCACAAGCCAGTCTCCATCGCAACCCCTAATCTGTTCAAGCGCACCCCGACCCCAAAACTGCTCGCACACCTGTTTTTCTTATGTAAAAAGGTCCCATCTCGCCCTCCCCCCCGGATCGGCCCCTCGTCGTCTTTTCCCCCGCATCCTCCAATTTTCATCATGTAACTCGTACGTACTCGGTACTGCTAAACTGCCATTCTGTCACCAAACAGACCCGTTCAATCTTCGCACCTTATCTGCGTGGAGCCCCTTATTGCCCCCGTAATGTAGATTACAAGACGCAGCACAGCCTGGGGTAACGAGATTATGAGATTCGCCGGTTTCGAGGTTGCGGACGGATGGGGAGGCGCGGGGAGGTCCTCGTCCACTGTACGACACTGTGCTGTCGTGTCGCGCCACGCCCCCCGCTCATGGCTCCGGCCGGGTCCCTGAGGAAACACGATGGCTCTGAACACACCGGTCAATGGTATGATTCCACAACGCACGATATGCAGTCTGCAACGGCGCCTCCGTGCCGTTTGTCTCGCCCGCTCTGCTTTTGGCTGCAGTGGGCTTTTGCGTTGCCTGTGGCCCTGCGCGACAGACTGCCGACAGGTGACGCTCCACACACTGGGTCTTGGTTGAGCCCACATGCTTAAGTCTTGGCTTGTCGACACCAACACTGTCCGGCAATGACCTTAAACGTAATAAACTTCATCGAGCGTCTCATTGGCTCTGGCTTCAGCGTGGTACGACCGGCCTAGAATCACAACTACGGGTTTCTGGCACACCAGTTTTAGTACGTCCAGCACTATGTCCCTTCAAGACCCTTTAATATATGACTCCCGTCCATAGTGTTAGCATATATTGTATTTTAAAGGATTTTATTAGAGTAGATTATGGTTACGGTTAATTCCTACCTAAGTAGACTCCAACTCCAGGCTCAACTAGACTTGCGCACACCTTCTCACTGCCGTCCACTCACTGCCGACTCTACCACGAAGTCGCACAAAGCCCAGCATCCATTTCACCATTTCAACCCTTCAATCCCGCAACTTAGAGCCTGTATGACATAATTAGACGCAACGTAGCTATAAACACAGTTGCTCAACACAGTTGCTCAGCGGCGGCGTCGACCCACGTATCCACCTCTTTCACAGGGCGCGTCTGTCAAAGGGCGCGATCCCACTTGTAATGTCCCATGTAAGGCGTCACTGACAAGCTGCACATTGCGATATAATAACCATTGTGTAGAGCTCGCAGTCTTCTTCTTTCTCCTCCACGTTTGCAATTCCCTTCTTATCTTTTCCCTTATCTTCCCCAACTTTTCCCCATGTTTTTTGTTCCTGCACCTCGGCATCTTGGCATCGAACGGTTGCATCTTCCCGCTCCCCCTTGCACAACTTTTTTTTCCGAACCTCCCTTCCGTTTTTGGAAGCACCGACCACACCATCTCGCGACCCCAGACCCAAACCACATCTCACCGCCCTGGCACGCCAAACACTATGCGTTATGGAAGGGAAACTTCACGTCTCATGCAAACCAGGTCATCAAAACATATCATAAGTAAACGCGTTGAATTTCGTTTTGTTGCTACAAAAGCTCATAGCACATGGTATCTAGCACACAATGGTATACGGGAGAATAAATAACAATCATGAGACCTCCCTCTAGCCCATGTCATCCTTGTTTATCAAGACAATCCGGTCAACATGCGATTGAGAAGTCTCAAATCCAGATGTGCACACAATTGAAAGCCAAAGCCTGGCCTCCAGATCTAGTCAAGATCCTTCTCTTACATGATCTTGTTGAGGAATTGACGCCACTTGGGGTACGACGCAATCTTAGCGCGGTAGGCGTTGATCTCATCCCAGTCATGCTCACGTCGGCCAGTGTCGACATCGATCTTGGCCGTTCCAAGGAGGCCTTCTCGCTTCCAGAGGTAGCCAACCGCCCAGAAGAAGAGGACGACTGGGAAGGCCAAGTACGACTTGAAGAAGCCCTCGACCGTGCCCATGCCGGGCTTGCCGGGGCCAGCAATGATAGCCGTGTAGAACTGAGCAATCAAGACAAGAATGATGAGGATGAGGCCCAGCCACGATCCATAAACACCGCCGACGGCCTGGAAGGGAATCTCGTCGAGACTATGGCCGTGGTACGCCCAAGCCTTGCGGAAGCGAATGTGGGCATAGCAAATCGAACCCCACGTGAAGAGGGTCGACAAACCAGACAAAGCCAGAAGCCAGTCGAAAACAACAGGGCCGGAGGCAGATAGGTTGACATAGGCGAGGGCGCCGAGGACGATGATGATCAGAACGGAGAAGAGGGGGCGGCCGCTCTTGTCAACGTAGCTGAAGATCTTGGGGGCATATCCGGTCTGGGCCATGGCAGTCAGAGTTCGGGAGCCGCCATAGACGCAGGAAACACCAATGGACAGGACGGAAACGAGAATGATGGCGTTCATGAAGTGGTTGAATCCCTTGAGGCCCGAGTACTCAGCAGCCAGGACGAAAGGCGAGGCCTTGGGGTCGGAGTAGGCCTTGTCGCTGAGCAGTCTCGGATCATCGGCGCTAACAAGGAGGCCGACAAAGAAGAGACCGAGGATGTAGAAGAGAGTAATACGCCAGAAGACTTGCTTGATGGCACCAGGAAGAGCCTGGGCAGGGTTGCGCGACTCAGCAGCGGCCAGACCGACAAGCTCAGTGCCAGCGAAGGAGAAGGCAGCAGTAACGAAGACGGAGCAGAAGCCCTTGAAGCCATTCTTGAAGGCGCCGGATCCCTCGTGCCAGAGCTTGGCGCCTTGGTACTCGGAGTATCTGCCATTCTCAGGGCCACCGCCGAGGACGAGGACAAGAGCGATGATCATGAAGGCGACAGTGGCTCCAAGCTTGATGCAAGACGACCAGAACTCCTCTTCGGCGTAGCCGAGAGCACCAAAAACGTTGATGAAGATGATGGCCAGGAGGAAAATGGTGATCCAGACGGCGGGGGAAACGGAGGTGGTCCAGTATTCAATGGTGATGGCGCAAACAGTCAGTTCCAGTGGGAGTACAGCAGCCCATTGGAAGACGTAATTCCAACCCATGGCGAAGCCCCAAGAGGGATCGATGAAACGAGCGGAGTAGGTGTAGAAGCCACCGGAGACGGGAAACATGACAGCGAGCTCACCAAGAGCAAAGACTGTACAAGGAACGAAAGTCAGATATGACATAGGAACACAACGGAGGGGATTGCGACATACCGACATTGAACATCATGACACCGATGATCAAGAAATCCACAAAGACGGAACCAGGGCCCTGTTACACCTGAGTTAGCCATCGAGGCAGGTCATGGCGCGCGCGCCAAGGTTTGGGAAGTTTACTTACGCCCTTGTAAAAGGCACCACCTGAACCGACGAAGAATCCAGCACCGATCGAGCCACCGATGGCAATCATGTGAAGATGGCGAGGCTTCATCTTGCGGTCGAGTTCGATGACGCCTTCGCCATAGTTGCGACGCTTGAAGGACTCGAGGTTGAGACCGTTGCGGGTTGCGAAAGACTCCTGCTCGTATGCGGTACCAGCAGCGTGGTCGGTAACGCCGTGGTCAAAGTCGGTGGTCTGAGGACCTTTCTCGCCGGCGATATTGGCCGGCGACTCTCCCGAAGATTTAGAATCCATGTTGGGCGACCGCTATTCCGGTGCGGTTGCTGGAGGGAAGTGTGAGGAAAGGAGGGAGATATTAAAAAGAAGCGACCCAAGGAGGTGGGTGCTTGGTAGTGGAGGAAGGAAGGAAAGACAGCCTAGGTCGAGTGACCTTGGGATAGAGAAGGGAGGAAGGTGGTGAGTGAGGTGGTGAATAAGAGAGAAAGAGAGGGGGAGGAGGTCCTTCTTAAAGTCGAAGCCGACTAAGAGAAAGAGGCGGCGATGGGATGATGGGATGATGGGAATGGGAAACAATGGGCCGAGGAGGAAGAGGAGGAGGAGTGGGAGAGGGAACAGAGCTAGGGAACAGAGGAGGAAGGAGGGCGACGCCAGGGCCCGTTGAGACGGTATGCATGGAAGCTCTCGGTGTTGCACTGGGTCCGTTGACTAGAGCTTCTAGCGTTGACCGGGGCCGGATGGTCTGTGATGGGCTGGCAAGCTGGGTGGTGGGGTGGCGAGAGAGACGAGGCAGAGGTAGGAGGAGGAGAGGAGTGGAAGCAAAAGCCAAGACTTTGCGATACGGATGGACATGGAGGGATGGGGGAGGTCGAAAGAGACGCGGACCAACGACGACAAAGCCGACGACAGGACGACGACGAAGAGTCAGAGAACCTCCCAACTCTCAACCCAGGCATCAGGGAATCACCGTCACAAGCCCACGCCTCGACATTGTGTCTCACGCCCCAATCTTTGCCTCCCATTCGACAAGTCTCACATAGAGATGACGGCAGAGAAAGCCACAGCTGGGAGAGACAGATATGGATCCTCCAAAAGAGCCCCGACATGAGGAGGAAGAGATGCGACTGTGCAAAGAAGCGCCGAGCTTCACCCCGGGGTGGGCGAGGATGCTTCGCAGTACCGTGCGCGGCCGAAGTACCTCACACAGTACCTGGATCGAGGGGTGCCGCTACCACGTACCGCAACGCGCCAGGATGTCTCCGGACAGGACAACCCGACAAGGGAGCGAGAAAGCAGGGATACGGGGGACTAGGGGCGGCGACGACAGAGTCGACACAGGCCATCTGGACGATCTCTCAGACCGTCATGTTGGTGGTGGCATTGCTGGTGTGAGTGGATTGCAACTTGCGGGATGCGGGCTTGCAGGTTGCAGGTTGCAGTCTCACAGCACAGTCCCACGACAGCCCTCAATCCATGAACAATACTTCGCCAGCCCGAGTATTCGAACCAAAGGGCAAGGTACCTACGAAAGGACCCCGTCCCTGGCGCCATCTCCCGCGCCTCCCCGGTGGCGCGCCGCTCGCCATGCCCCCGGCCGGGGTGGCAGGCCAGGTGGAACTGGCCCAACTTTGAGACAGGTTGCCCAATCACGGCAGAATCAATCCAAGACAACAATCCGCCGCTTCGAATTGCTCACTTGATCGACCCGGACACGGCATGCAACAGCAAGCACTGCCATGATTGCATCAAACCGCATCGTGGAGGTAACCTCCTCTTCCGTGTCTAACTTACAGCGCCGCGAGTGCCTCGGCGACCCAAGTGACTGGCAAGCCATGTAGGTTTTGCTGCGCCAAGCTGGGAGGTCCCGTCTTCTGCATCTCTCACCTCCTTCTTGGCCCTAATCCCATGTTCTTGGCTGTGCTCCCTTGCCTCATCTCCAACACCTACCCCAATTCTCTACCACACGCTGCAGTAAACCGCCGAGAATACCACACCACAAACCCAATGCCATCATCTCACATCGGTGCGGAGCAAATAAACTCGGTAGCGTACTTTACGTGTTGGTGGTTTTTGCACCCCCACCAGTATCATTGCCTTTGGTCATCCTTATCGCGGCTCCATCGCATCGCCATCTCCACAACCTTATTGATAACACAAATATCTGCTTCAAAGATTAACATTGGCTTCTCCTCGTCCCCATGACCCTCACCCTCGCAAGTGCCCATGTCCCCGATCTCCACCGCGGTGCGGACCCTGCAACGAATACCTGTTTGGTCCCGGCTCATGTTCTCCCCTACCCTACCCCTGCGTGCCCTGGCAGTTGTCGTGCTAACTTCTCCTTCGTCTGTCTGTGCCAATTGCACTCAACAAGAACTTCAAACGGGGCATTTTCTCATGAGTCTCTTTCTCACACGCCATCCACCGTGACCGTCTCTCACCTTCCATTTTGGGCATCCCAGTTCTCGTCTTTGCCCAGTAGCCCCTCTCTGTCCCAGCCAGACGCTAGCATAGGGGTGTAGCTTCACAAACGCGAATATCCACTACTAACTGAGCATTCTCCTCCACATTGAATTATTCGAACGGGCTGTGTTCAAACAAGGGTCATCATGAACCAAGCAAAGAAAACTAAGCCCTAGGGGTCTGGTTCTGGTATTGAAAGTGGCTTCGACAACCGATACCGCGAATCCGGCCTAATCCGGCGAATATTTTGCCATTATCATGATCTTCGCAGTTCCAACAGCAAGCTGAACGCCGCCTCCTTGCCTACACCAGTGATACAAGAGGATTGGATGCTTTCTCGCTATCCCGCGACGCCATCTCATCCATCACTGGCCGATCACAAACCATTGGCGCGCCCACCCGCCACCACCCTCGTCATCACTAGCCCTCGCCCGATGACGAAGCCATGCCCGTCAGTGCTAGCTGGCCCTCTACGAACTGCGACAGCCAGTGGGGTACAGATACACGAAGCGTTCTCTCTCGCAATCTATCTTTACCGTTGCCAATCATGTGGCATTGTTGAAGACAGTCTGCTCAATGTTACTGTCACACGAAACATCCATCCGGGCATTGCCTGGGTGTTTGGGTGCCTCCTTGCCCGGGGTTGTGACGAGGAAGACGCGCTAGAATGCGATATTTTCTTCTGGAAGCCAAACCGCGCCGCGCCCGTGCTGGACACCATTCCCTTCGCACCCATCGCCACACCAAGCTGAGGGGGAACTTGCAGGCATCGATGTGTCCGATCGGACGAGTCAGCAAGCCAGGACTGGGGACGGATCAGATCTCGAAAGCGGCCCTCCGGTTAGCCAAGGCCCGGGTCACCAGGCTAGCCGCTGATGTGGTGCGATGGCAACGCAGCCACTCTCACTTTTCTCTCTTTGGATTCTGGTCACAAGTGTTTCGTTCCCTACGCTTCTTGCTGGGGGGGGCTGCTCTGTCGTCCTACCCGGACAGGCCCCGACCCTGGCCACACGGCTGCTGCAAGCCACGGAGCGGCAATCGCTCTGCCGGCGTCCGATGAGGTCGGATTCCAACAGATGCACGTTTTTTGATACTACGTACTCCAACTCCACGATTGTTGGATCTGATGGACGGGGCGCTATACGTAACAGTTTCCTCTCAACCCGCCTTTACCCCGTGGGCAAGATGTGTCCATCCGGGGAGCGCTCCATCTCGTCAAAGCTCAGGAGACGTTGAAGCTCAATCGAGCCGCTTCCCCAGACGTTTGTACGTAATTCAAAGCCTCGTCAACGAGTGACCCCGCTGTTGTGAGTTGTCATCGTCACACGCTTTTTGGGTAGTGTCGCAACGCGCAGGGTTCGAGCATGGTTGGCAGCGGTGGGCTCGGACATGGCCGGGCAGCTCGTCTTGGCAGGCTCCGCACCGAATATCTTTCCTACCTGCACCGTAGCCTGGACCTTGTGCACAGACAGATCCTCCCTCCTTCTCATGAGGCAGGCAGGCAAAGCAAGGAAAATGCGTACCCAGTTCGCCTGAGGGTGCTTACTAGCTTGCTAGGTGCTTCCAACAGATGAACGATCGGCTGATAACCTGGCAAGTGCCTTGAACAGGACAGAAGGATAGGCACGCCACGAAAGGACTCGAAAGATGTGGCAGAAGAAAAACAACAGTACATAGCCATCTTGCGAACCTTTCGACGTCATGGGCTTGCACGCATGACCTGAGTGAGACTTGGGGCAAGCCCGCTGTCTGAGAACCGCACAAGTGGCAACAAGATGACTGGCAAGCAATGCTGTGTCGTACAATTGTGACCCGATTGAGGCCACACGCCGTGCGGTGTCAATACGAGTCGTTGTGTCACTTCATGGCGGACCGGTTGTCAGTGCCACTTCCAACAAGCCTAGGCAAGCAGAGCAGCCACTGACGACGGTAAGTACGGACCGGCGGAGGCAATTGGCGACGGTTTGGAAATGACTTGTGACGCTAATTTGGAAGCGATGGCAGCATTCTGTCGCGGAGAGCCCAATGAGAAAGCTCCCCAGTTTGGACCCAGGTCAGGACATCTACCTGGGGGCCAATTTGGTTGGCGAACGCTCGGGGCTTTTATGGACCGGGGAACCTGTCCTGGGAGGGTTTAGCTGGGCACCGTCGAAGGAAGCTCCGAATGGCTTCAACCTAAAAAGAGCGTTGGTTATCCATGCGACGACCTGACATGCCCGTTTCAAAACTCTCGGGCCAACCTGTGTCCTGCATACGGTGATGGGAAAGGACACGGGAAACTCAAGGGCTTGTCACAAAGACGCTGGCGACTGTCTCAAGCGATCATATCAACTCGCAAGCCGGTTGCTCGTTGTCGCTTAGATGAGATGCTTTGGACTCTTACATGGCCGCATCTAGACAAACATATGATCGTTGCCAAGCCTATTCCCAAATGCCATTCCGAAAGGCCCGCAAGCACAACCTTAGCCGCAGCCGCGGCGTGGGGAGCCATGACTTTCGAGTCTTGGCTCTTTGTCGGTTGACTGCTAACCCGTCTCCTCCGCGCCTCGAGCGTTTTGCCTTGTTGGGCATGCCGAATAGATGCGACGTCCCTGCACCAGGCAATCTCCAGGGCGAGTGAGTAAGTTACTGAGCTCGATACTATCACATGGGAGGAACGGCGAGCCCCGTGCTTTTGCTTCACTCGTCCCAGAAACTGGACCTGTCTCGCGAGCGGCCCTGGCAAGGCGCTTTGGCCATAAATTGTGGTTCAGCAATGTCAAACCTCTCAGTCACACAATCAACTTCTGCTTCTAATCCAGCGGCACAGCGAAGATTGCCTCCATGTCCGGTGAAGGAATACCCTGCGCAGTTGCTTGGTGGGTTTCACGATCGGGCACGTCTGTGCTGTTACATAGTACAGTTTGCCTTTCCATCAGCGCTCAGGCGAGAAAACGGCGCTCGCAGGATTTGTGATGGCCCTTGCCTCTTTTGGGACGTTTAAAGGCGTTGATCTATCTTGTTATCTATCAGTGGAGTCGGACTCGCCGTGATGCACACGAGTGTTCAAACTCTACCCGTGGAGGTATGTCTTGCTGTGGCCATGCCAAGACTAGAGTGAGGTGGTAAGTAACAATAAGTGACGCAGTGAGACCACCTTACCTAGGCTTTTCTGGTTGTTGCGGGATTGAGGTCGACGAAGCCTCACGGCATGCAGGTACAACCCATGTTTCTTGTTATTCTAGAGCGTCGGACTACGTAGTAGACGGTCCAAGCTATAAAAAAAAAAAGGCCAGGTTTGACCCTTGATCTCTGCTCGTTGAGTGTTTGATCGAAGAATGTGAACTTCTAGAAGGCATCTCTGTGTATTGCAGTGTGACCTACCCTATAGACGAACGCGGAAGACAACAAATTGCGGCGCCATCAGCAAAGACAACAAACACTAGAAGGCGGCCTCCAGCTGTTGACCTCGGAGATGTCGACGCAGTAATCACCGGACAGTACTTTTGATGGTTATTCTCAGCCGCTCATGTGTTTAGGAATGACTCGGTCGCATGTTGCTCCGGTTCTTACGTTCAGCCGTGGGGTGGTGGCCAATGGACGTGGAGGATTGTACAAGCTGAAGATGGCCTGACGATGCTGGTGACGACGACTGGAGCTGGATCTTGTTCTTGTTTCGCTGCGTGATCTTAACATTTGCGCTCATTCCCGAGTGTGAACCTTCGCCTTTTGGCACCCACGTCTTTATTCTCATCCACTGTAGTTCCTCGATATCGTCGCAGATCTCTCAACTCGTGGTCCTAGCTTCCACCTCGCTGAGTCAAACTTGGTACAAATCGCCCCAACTATCAGCACCTACGCGCGCAACAACCCACTCCGCCAGGGCCGCGCGCCAAGGGATCGGCCTCCACCGCGACAAATACCTCCACCAGAGCGACGCCTTGCGCATCTCATTCTTATCTCTCCTCGGCCCTTTTCGCGGGGAGACAAGAAGAAAGAGTTTCTGCGACAAAAGATAAAACGACAAGATGGGCCGTCCAGACTCCAAACAACAACCCCACTCGATGGGCTCCGACGACGCCCACGTCGACGATCTGCCCCCTTCCTACGAGGCATCCACCGCCGCCTCCACCTCCGGGAACTCTCCGGCGAACCCCCGGACCGCCCGGACCAGCAGCATTTCCAGCACCCGCTCTCACGACGGCCTGCTCCCGGAGTCTGCGCCGGCCCCCCCGCCGCCGGCCGGGAGCAGCGCGCAGGGCTACCAAAAGACAGACCCGATGGCGTGGGAGGGGCGCAGTTGGGACAATCTCAAGCGCAAGCCCGGGTGCTGTGGGTCGTCGAGCGGCGGGTGTTGCTTCTCTAGCCGCGGGGGGTGCTGCTTCTCGGACCGGGGCGGGTGTTGCTTCTCGGACCGTGAGGGCTGTTGCTTTTCGGATCGCGGAGGGTGTTGTTTTGGGGATACCGGGGGTGCGTGCTGTTCGACGCGGGGTGCTTGTTGTATGAGTGATGGACCGACGGAGTAGTTGGGGTGTTGGAGAAGTGTTGTGATGCAGTAGATTGTGAGATGGGAGGTGGCTGGGTTGTTTTGTTCTGGATACCCTCATGTGGCGATGACATAGATGACGAGGAAGAGGTTTGTTTTCTCTCTGTTCATACGCTCAATATATATTACATATTCCTCATGCCTCTTGAAGCCTTGCATCTCCAGTGTCAACCTGCCAGCAGCCAACAGACTAAACAACTCATCTGCTCCATGGTTGATGAGCGTAGTATAGCTTTAACAGCCACCTGGGTCGTGGATGTCGGAGCGAGGCAGTGGGTGGCAGGCACGTAATGTCATACAGCATTGCTTCAAGCATGTTCAATCGAAGAAGACACCGGAGACAATGATGAGACATAACGGCTTGAAAACTGAGACATGATAGTGGATGTGTACGGACGTCGTTCGTTGTTAGATTCAACTAGACTGACTTCCTTGGTGAAAGTCTGACTCTACGTGTAGATATCCGATCCGTCATCCGTTCCTGAATCTAGCGCAAAAGAAATACCCATAGGTTATAAGAAAAGTAACCACCGCGTAGTAAATGCAGATAAAACAAAGCTAGATTCCCTCGTGGTCCTCGTCAAGTCCATCTGGTAATGCGTCAACCCCCTAACAATTCAGTCTTTGTCCTGACGAATGCCACGGCCTTTGATGGCTCGCTGACCTTCACGTTTGTGGGCGAAATATAGTTTCTGTCGCACTCTCCGTTCGAACGAGGTCCCGGAGCTGAGTCGAGCGCGCGAACCGGATGGTTTCCGGATTCGAGTTCCTGGGGTTGTAGTCGTGTGCGCCTGTCTGGCCATTGCAGCCAAGATATTGACTGTGGTGCGGTCGACGATGTCGTTCATGTTCGCCTCTAGCTCAGAGATTCTCTCTGTCGCAGCCTTGAGGTCTTGGGTCAGGCTGTGGATTTTGTCGGCGGCGGCGGCGGCGGAGGGCGCTGTGATAGAATGGAGAGATCCGGAGACGGTTGGTGCAGCGGCCTGGATCTGTAGTAGGTGGGAGTGGCCCAGGACCGCCAGGTATCTAGTGATGGAGGCGATGGCTCCAGAGAACGGGTTGATGAACCTCGTGGCCAAGATTATAGAGTGCGATGGGAGCGCGTCGGCAACTTCCTGGGTCGTCCTAAAGCGTTGGTTGTAGAGGTCGGTTACCATGTCCCGCAAGAGTTCCTTGACCCCCGTGACAACGCTCTCGTCCTCTTTCGGTCCGTTGAAGTGGTTGTTGATCACATCGTGGACTTGGTTGAAGAGGTTGAAGAATGGGTTGCTGCGGTCCACCACAGCGGTCCCAGGCTCAGTGAGACCATGAAGGGCGAATTCGTTAACGAGCGCGCTGTATGCGTCTTCGTAGTCCCATCTCTCGTCATCGCGGTCCCCGTTCACACCGAATCGTCGAATGGTGGTTTCGTCGGTTTCGTTTTCGCTGGAGGTAACGGTGTCGTTGTCACTCCATTCCTGCTTGCAGTATATAGTGCCAGCTGAATCCATGGTGGCGTGGTGGAAAGGGGATTTGTCTAGGAGGGGTCGTGGAAAATGAGAGATGTAAGGTTGAAGGTTGGAACTTGAAAGCGGCTCGAAGAGGTGCTTTAAATCCTCCGTAAAGGGATTGACAAGAGAATCGTAAAGCCGAATGTGGGTATTGTTTCTGTCTACTCAGGTCGGACTCACCTTTAACTCACTGTTACCAATCGTTCATTTGCTGCTCGTCACCTAGTTAATCGTCGAGTTGCGTCCCCCCCCACAAAGGACCAACGGCATAGCATTCTTGTCCCTGCTCAACTTAAATGTCCCAATTAGGCTGCACATATTTGAGAGATCTGCTCAGGCACAAACAACGTTTACTACGTGCATCACAAGTTGTCAAAATCTTCGACACCCTCCTTGAACTGGGGCTCGACTGGAAGAACGCGCCCGAGGTAACTCGCCCTAACTGTGTGAGCAGCACTTAGTGGTAAGGAATAGAGGTCAAGGATGGTCATGCGTTATGTAGTATTGGGAGAGTATTAACATATGATTGGTCTTCTGACTTCATTTCAGAGTAGTTCACTTGTGGTCAAACTTGGCCTTTAGTCCCCGTTTTAGTCCCCGTTTTAGTCCATCTTATTCATCTGTGTAGTAACAGTTGTTTATGCCTCTAGCAACACTCATGTTTGAGCTCAGCGTCTGAAGGGTTGCAAACGCAAGTGCCGTTCATGTTAGGCGTTTTAATGCAGGACTTTTAGTCGGTGGCTTATCCTCTTTAGTTGAAAAACCTTGTAGCAGGGAATAACTCGTGAAGTGTTTTGCCGACTAGTGTATCGCTGATTTTACCGTTAAATGACTTTACACTTAGGTCTGCCTTCGGAATAATGATAGTTACAAACATCTCGACATGCTACTAGTTTCCGACAGAGATCTAAAACGCGACTTCCCACGAATGACAGAGCCATTTGGAGTTTGGGCCTGGCGTCGCGATCACGCATATGTATCCCTTTCGCTGCAGAACTCAACGTGAGTGGGGCTGAGAGGTAGGCGAGGGACGGGTTCTCGTAATATAAGCAAAGGAAAGAAAGCGACGAGTGGATGATTGATGGTGTAGTCCATGTTTCGGAGTTTGGGGGGAAGGATTTGCGGCCTTGGAGGCTAGAGGAGGTTAGATATGTCCACTCTAGAGGATATCGAGTTATAGGGTCAATTTTCCATAGTATGACTAGCTGTACCCGGTAAACCTGTACGTGAAGGGAACGTTTTATGCAATTATCTTTCGACTAAAATTACAAAGGAAATGATGTCATAACGTCGAGTAAGGCCGCGCCTCAACGTTGTGTTTATCTGGGCAGTGATGCAAGACATTTGCCGGGCGTGGAAATAGTGCACTGCGCAACTCGACATTCTTTCTAGCTCAGCATTCTTGGCCGGAGTCGAGCAATGAATTATCTAGCTCACGTGGAAATGCGATGCTGTAGGAGTGGAAAATTGTGCTGAACGGTTCAAACAATTTCCTATGACAAATGCCTGCCTCGATGAAAGTTTGTGAGAATCGCAGAAGCCTAGGAACCACCTTATGTCACAGATCTCACATAAATTACTAAGGCCTTGTACCTCTGGTCTTGGGAGGAGTATCGTTAGTTTACTTCAGAGTTGGCAAATTGAACGTTGATCCATGTCTCTCTTGGGGTTTCCCGCTCGCCCGCGGTCGTGCTGCCGGTCTGCAACAATGCAAGCTCTCGGGCACACTCCAAGTATTGGACCTGGAACTTCATGCGCGTCTTATTACGTCTGACACGAGAATAAAGTGAACAAGTCAACGTCCACCACCGCCTCATCTCTCTATGTCCTCCAATGTCTCGGCGCAAATCCGAAATCGCAGGATGGCCACTATATGCATGGCACTCTTTCAACACTCCTCACATAAATACTCTTGGGTATGCACACAGGGCATTGTATTACATGGAATGACTATTCTCACCCTATTGCTCGGCGTCCGCGTCGCCTCAGCTGGTCTCCTGGCCTGATCCATCATACGACACCCTGATGCCGCGGCACTCACAGGGCTGAATAAAACACAGGCCTTTCAATAGCTCACACCGACACTGTCGTGAAACCCTCCGACAGGACGGAAACTCCCCGAAATGGAGGCCAAGCACCGCCTTATACGCATGTCGTACGAATACACATTGCAGCTCACCCCGTATAGCTACGTCGCCCCCGGTCCCCAGCTCAGAAACAGCCAGGGGTTGGGCCTTATTTTTGCATGCCGCATCACTCACTGCATCAATAGAGCCAATACCCCCTTCGGTCAGTTTCCTTCCCATGTTTTTCCTGCCCTGTACTCCCCTATAGTGCTCCATTACCCCGTTGCTCCATACCAGGTCCCCGGTGTACATCGCCGCCGGGCAAAATCGGGGCGAAGGCCTCAAACCACAGCTGGTCGGGAAGGACCGGAGTCGCCCGCCCCCGGCCACGGACGTTGCCCAAAGCCAAGCAAATTTGGCGGAGAAGAAGGACATGTCCTCCCCGTCAATTTACGTACACGTCTTAGACGCGCAAAGCAAAAGCGCCCAATGGCACCACCACGCAAAGTGGACGTCGCTGGTCTATGTGACGGCCTCCCGCCCAAGCTTAGACATTGACCGTCCGTGTCTTAAGTCAATCCGGTCCCGGCTCCGGTCCGGTTCACGAACGTCGCGAAATCGGTGCCCGAAGAATCGTTTCCTTTTGAACAAAAAAAAGCCTACCCTGTTTGCTGTGGGGATCTACAGCCGGCGTTGGAATCATGCCCGGGTTTGTGTGAGTGGCGAGAGAGACCGATGCCGACGACGGCATCGGGAGTGAGGCTGCCGGGCCCGGCAAGAAGCCGACTGGGCAGAAATTCAACGTGCCTGAACTTGGCCGAGGCGAGATTGACCGGGGATTGGTTTCTTGGAGCATGCTCCCGAGCCGGTGGGGGAATATGTGACGCATGTGCATAGCTTTCGAAGGCGTCTCTTGTGCTGTGCTTGAGGTTGAGTTTGGACATGGGAGTCAAATGGCGCAAGGCTTGAGTTTAGGTCGAAACAAAGTCAATAGAACTGGGGTCCTAGTTCAGAGTTTGAAACTTTTTTTTTGTCAATTCAGGAATGATATGTCTGAAAGTCCCCATGCTCAACGCCGCGCAGCTCCTTCGGTGCTGTTAAAGCCCCCGAGGTAGCTAGGTATAGGTCTATATAGAGAAGACGTTGATGCCAGTCCAGTCAACATAAAATAACGGAGTTGAAGCCCCTCCGTTGCCCAATGATGCTCGCTTTTGTCGCCTTTGTCGGTGTTGTGCTTCGTCCCTTTTCCACTTCTAGTCTTCTCTTGAGCAGTTTATAGCTGTCTGATCATGACTAACCCTTGTTTTGCCTCTCCTGGGATGGTGCCGTGGTTACCCCCCCGTTGGCCGATGAAGAAGAAACAGCCCAGTCATGTCACGAGGGATACTCTCCTTCGTGCATCTGATGGGCCGGGAGAGTCCTGTGGAGTCGTCTCAATCATGATGCATTCGTCGATGCACTTTGCCGTTCCGCCATGACGCGGCTTCTTCATATTCGTCGCCTTCGGGGATATGCTCCAGGCATTGTGCTCCTTACTTCGTCTCTTTCAAGCATGATAATTTATAGTTGTTCGTTCGTCGTTTCGCCTCCACCGTGTCCCCATTATATGATGGAGATGGTGGATCTAGCCGACGAGGGCAGCACCGCCGGACTCAATGGCTTCGATCTCAGCGGCGGTGAGGGCAGCGCGACGGAAGCGGGCAGGGAGCTCAGAGACGTCAAAGGCAATGCCGTTGGGAGCACCAACGGGGCCGAGGCTGGCGCCCGAGGTACCGCCAATACCGCCCTCGCTGCCAATGGTCTTCTGGAGGGGACCGTGCTGCTGGGCGTGGTCGCGGTAAGAGCTGAATGAGTTGTGTCTAGAGGAAGCCGAGCCGTTGCCGTAGTGGGTGAAGCCCTCGGGGAGAGAACCGGTGGGAGAGGCGGGGTGAGGCTTGGAAGAGTGGTCGATGTTGGCTGTGAGAGAAGCGTGTTAGCAGGTTGCGTGGTCGTCTTGATAGGTGTTCGGCTGTTGGCTGGGCCAGATAGCCGGGGAAGTAGCTTGGGACGTACCAGGGATGGTGCGAGGACCGATGAACTTGATGAGAGGAGTGCGCTCGGCGTGGACAGCAGCCTGGCGGAGAGATCGAGTGACGGAGAACATGGCGACGGCTTTTGGTAGTGATTTGGTGGTTTTGGGGGTGATTTTGGTTGTTCGGTGGTTGGTGGTCGGGAGGGGAGGATGGAAGAGACCGGGAGAGGCGGGAAAGTTGGGCCAAGTCGGCTTAATAAATCGAGGGCGCGGCGGGTAGAGGCGACGGGAGCCGAGATTTGGAAATCGGGAATTGGGGATTGGATGAGTGGACGAGCAAGCAGGAGTTGACTGATGGCGGCCCGTTTTATTCTTGGGACAGTTGACTTGGATGAGAGTAAGTGAGAGAGAGTTGATTGAAGAGGAAGGAAGAAAAGCGAGAAGAAAGTGTCGTAGGATGGGCGGGAAAGGGCGTGATTTGTATGAGGAATTTTCCCCCAGGCGGACGGATGAGTCGAGAGCTCGTCTGCTCACCTCACCTCACCTCACCTCACCACATTTTCCCAGGCAAACTAGACTAAAACGCTGGAGCCACTCCTCCTTCACAAGGACTTCGCGGCAAAGACTTGACTGACTCCGTAGTAGTTCGGCGGTTCCCAGCCCAACCTCACGGCCAAGCAAGCAAGTCAGCCCGAAAAAGCGCCTGAAAAAGGTAAAAAATCCAGGGCCGATGCAGGGCTTACAGACGAGGTGCAGGGGGGGCCTAAACAGCCCACTCCCGCTAGCTCACTTCAGGGCGGCCCACCCACCACGTTTAACCCACCGAGACTACCTCTGCCTCGCCGTTCGCACATGGAACTGGACGGGATGCTTGCTTGCCTGCTCTCGCTCTCCCCACGCGTCCAGAGGTGCGAGTGGAGAAACTAACTAACTCCCTGGCTGGTTCTAGGCAGAGTCGCACCGAGCAGAGAGAAAAGAAGCGCGCTCCTCCAACGGAGCGGAGCGGAGCGGACCAGGGAGCATGCCGCCATGGGACGCGGATGGGGGGCACCAGCACCGGAGAGCGAATGGCGTGTAATCGGCGGGCAGCACCGAAGCTGCATCGGGGTCTGGAACTGCAACCTGCATGTGGGATGGGATGGGATGGAACCAGACAACGAAACGTCGTCCTTTCCGTACGGCGCCGAAGATGTGGTGTAACTTGGGTGTAAGTTGGTTCAGGCAGAGATTTCCCATCACGCCCAAAACCAGACGCCGGCACATGGGAATCATGTCACACCCACTCACACACCCACTCTCTCTGACTCTTTCATGCACACGCGTGTGCAATGCTTCATCTTCGTGCACCCCCAAACTCACATTTCCGTCATCACGGCGTGTTAGACACTCGGCAAGCCGAACCTCGGAGTCGCCCCTTGTGATGTCCGTCCGCCTACGCTTTGATCTACGCCATGATGCCATTTCCGGGGTGCAACAACACATCCTGCCTTGAACTGTAATGTTATTTTTCACCCTTCCACTAGATCTATTGCCTTTAGTGGTCGCATCGGTGGTCAATGGATGGACGGATGGATGGACGGGTGGGCGAAGGGCAGAGCACACACGGACGCTCCGTGCTCAACAACCCACCCAAATACACATCCAGTTCTTCATCCCGCCTCCGCCTAGCACTCCCGTTTCTCCCGGACGTCACCTACAGGTCACATCCCAGCCTGCCCCTCCGAGACCAACAGCAGGGCGTTTCGCGGGGAGGAGGATTATTGCCCTTTCCAGCAAGCGTCTCTCTCAGCTCGCTGGGGGTGGTTGGTTTGCGGGCGGGCGGGCGGTTGTAGACGGACGTATGGGCATCTGAGCGTGTCTGCGTTGGCCGCCCCCTCCAAAACTCTGGGGAAACAGATCCTCCATCCGGGCGATGGGGGATTGACGGGTTGGATGATGGGTGGGTGTACGGCCATCTAGCTGCACCTAGACTACCAGCGTCTTAACCCGATGCCGCTGTGTTGCCTCTTTCCTTGATGCAGGTTGGATGTTCATCGCGGACGACGGCCGACGACTGACCAAATATCGAACGAGTGTGTGTTTTTCTCGTTTCCATCTATTGCCATCTTGAAGTATTCGCTAGTTAGGTGGTTTTGCACTTTTTCTAGCTCTAGCTGCCGCCGTATGCGGAGACACCCAGACTAGTAGTCCCTGCTCACCCTTACGAACTGCTGCTAACGTTCCAGAGCTCGCGCGCCGGACATCCGAACGAGACGCCATATCTCTGCTTGGATGCAGCAATGCACGGAATCCGCTCGTACTATGGCTCGGATGGATCTAGTCTACCACTACGCCTTGCGGTCGTACGGGGTAATGGGCTTGGGCGAGTTAGGAAGCACCGCTTCTGAAGTGATTGATAATCCTGTTGATGAATGCTTTGGTTCCGTCAACCCTATCTCCGGACTCCACGCAGAGAGATCCCCGCAAACGACGAGCGCTACGGAGCAGATCTACAAAGTTACGACCGCATGGAGTCTGTATAGTAGCACGCTTTTCCGCTCGTTAGTTGAGTTCGGAGGAGGGTCCCGACACCACCAGTTCTGAGCTGTCAAGACCTTCACCCCGCTCATCCGACAGCAAAGCAATGTATCACAAACAGTCTCGAGACGTGTCCAATAATTTCCCTTGACAGAACTCTGATATCTCCCAGACGCGGTCGGCGATGCGGCGGCTAGGTTTTGACCAATCCCGACGCCCGTGGACGTTATGACAGATGAGCATTACGGTACCGTCGAGGGCGCACTATCTCCACCTCCACACACACCAACACCAAGACTTCAACCTCGCGAACCCACACACAAAAGGCCAGGACGCGCTCTTGGAAGACACGGGAAATGCAACTGCACCGCACCCATGCCCGCATGCCAGAGTTCCCCACCACGTGAACACCACCGATGCTACCGCGGCCACACCCTTTTGCTACCATCCAGGAACGAAGACTAGTTGTCGGGTGCCGTAGAACGCTGCGCAACGCAACGCGACACGACACAACCTCCTCCGGGGATGAATCGGGAAGACACATGCTGCTCTCTCCTCGATACGGGATTCACAGAATGCGACCCCCCACGACGCACCAAGCAGCAGCACGCATGCACGCGCACACGCGCAACCGCACATGCACAACCAAGCACATGCAACATCTTGGCTGGCCTCAACTCACTCACTCGCACTCTCAACCCTCGCCGACGCCGCCCACGATGCACCCATGCAAGATGACGACAGCGCATTAGTTTCTCCAGGAGGCTTCCGTCCTCCGGCCGTTTCGCCCGCTTTTACCCTTTCTAGACTCCGGTCGGCGTCGGTCAGCACCGGCATCGGGGGGCTCTCAATCTCTCTCTCCCCCGGCCGGAACGTGTTTTTTCGCATTTGGTGACTGACATGACAGAGGGGAGCTCCCCCTCATCATGGCTCGTGCCCTAAACCCACCTTAGTAATCGCCCTCCACTTAGTTGCTGGTCAGGAGGACGGGAGGCATGGAGCAGGGCTAACAAGTGAGATGCCAGCATTTGCAGAGAAGGAAGTGAGTATGAAAATCGAAATTGGAGAAAACAAGTTGGGTACGCAGGCTGCTTTTTAAGAGAAAGGCACATTCTTCAACCGCCCATATTGGCATTCCATCCTTTCTCTTGCTGCTTAGAAACCTGGAATATCTGTCCTCTAGACCACACACAGAACGTGTCTGCGTGTCTCCTCCCTTGAACAGACAGCCCCTCCATACCTGTAAGCCTCTGTACGCCCACCTGCAATCCCTGCGATAAGATATCAAAATTCCATAGAACAACCAATCAACTGTTATCAACCCACGGCTCGTCCTCACTCTCCGGGGGAGCAACAAGAAGAAAAAAAATGGTCGATCTAACCAATTGACCCAATCCCCAACAGCTTGAGAATTCCTCGTCCCGCCCCCGCCGCCCACAAAAAGTTTTGGCGGGTGGTCCGTCACTCGGAACTGCCGCTTGACTCCTTTGCCCGTCCGAGACCTACATCGTGTGACGCATCGCATCGCATCGCATCGCATCGCATCGCATTTTGCAGTTGCCCAAAACCTCTGCCTGACCTCATCTGCAACGTCCAATTCGACTCACACGCATACTCCCTGCCTTAGCTCACCTCCGTGTCCTCCCTCACGTCTCAATCGTCACCCCCACCTCCCCGTTCCATCACAACCAGAACGTCTGCAGCCATGGCTTCTAGCTCCAAGCCTGAGGGCAGCATGCTCTGGGGTGGCCGATTCACCGGTAAGCATGCTTAGGTCCTCGTGCTGTGATGACACCATCGCGGGAGCTGCGTTCTGATTCGGTACTCGCTGTTAGGCGGCCTCGACCCTCTCATGGTCAAGTACAACGAGAGTATCTATTTCGATCGCGTCCTCTACAAGCAGGATATCCTAGGCAGCATCGCCTTCGCCCGCGCCAACGCCAAGAACGGTATCATCACCCAGGAGGAGTTCGAGGAGCTTGAGAAGGGCCTTCTCCAAGTCCAGAACGAGTGGGAGACTGGCACCTTTACCATTATCTCCGGTGTTGACGTGCGTCCTCCCCCAATTGAATCGCAGCGTTATCTATTCTGTCCCTATGGATCACAAACTAACCAAGCAAAATAGGAGGACATACACACTGCCAACGAGCGTCGACTGGGCGAGATCATCGGCAAGAATGTCGCTGGAAAGCTGCACACCGGCCGCAGCCGCAACGAGCAGGTCGTCTGCGACATGCGCATGTGGCTCCGCGACGAGCTCCGCAAGATCGACGACCAGCTCACCAGCTTCCTCAAGTTGACGGCTGCCCGCGCCGAGAGCGAGATCAGCTATATCATGCCCGGATACACCCATCTGCAGCGTGCCCAGCCCGTCCGCTGGAGCCATTGGATGCTGTCATATGGCTTCGCTTTCGCCAACGATCTGGAGCGACTCCGCGAGGTCATCAAGCGCATCAACCGAAGCCCCCTTGGCTGCGGCGCCCTTGCCGGTAACCCCTTCGGAATCGACCGCAACATGATGGCCGAGGAGCTGGGCTTCGAGGGTATCCTGTGGAACTCCATGGGCGCCGTCGCCGATCGTGACTTCGTCTCCGAGACCCTCCAGTGGGGCTCCATGCTCATGCAGCACATCTCTCGCTGGGCTGAGGACCTCATCATCTACTCCACCGCCGAGTTTGGCTTCGTCCGCCTGGCCGATGCCTACTCAACGGGTAGCTCCCTCATGCCCCAAAAGAAGAACGCCGACAGCCTTGAGCTTCTTCGTGGTAAGAGTGGTCGTGCCTTTGGCCAGATGGCCGGTCTCATGATGACCCAGAAGGGTCTCCCCAGTACCTACAACAAGGATCTCCAGGAGAGTCTCGAGCCCATGATGGACCACGTCAAGACCGTCTCCGACAGCATCCAGATTGCCAACGGCGTTCTATCCACCCTCACCGCCGTCCCCGAGAAGATGAAGGCCTCCCTCGACCCCTTCATGCTCGCTACCGATGTGGCCGACTACCTTGTCCGTAAGGGTGTCCCCTTCCGCGAGACCCATCACATCTCCGGCCGCTGCGTTGCCAAGTCCGAGGAGACTGGCATTCCCATGAACGAGCTCTCTTACGAGACGCTCAAGGGAATCGACGAGCGCTTCGAGGAAGACATTGCTGAGGTCTTCAACTACGAGGCTAGCGTCGAGAGCCGCACTGCCAAGGGCGGTGCCAGCAAGGCTGCTGTGCTCGAGCAGATTGAGGTGATTCGAAAAATGCTTGAATAAAATGGGCCGAAAGGGTCTTGAGAGATGAATGGTTTGGCGTTTTGGGTTTGCCGAATCTAGCCACGCGGGAGGGAGGACAATGTAAAAGAGTAACAAAAAAAAGGGCCTCCGGATTTTAGACAATAGACGGGCGCAGAGGTGCCGCAATACGGACACTTACAATAACCCATCACCCATTTAGTGAAGGTGCCATTCACGATGCAGTTCCATTGCGAGTCGTCCAAAGCTGACAGAATGACAGATGGAGTTACTTGGCCGAAAAGAGAATCGATGCTTCGACCCTTCGACTTTGAGGACCAAAGACTATTATTTGAAGCATCGATCTTTCGTCCGAACGGTTCTCTTACTTCCCTCCTTAGCAACTTGCTCTGAGCTTGGCTTCGCAACGATGGAGCTCACCGAGTTGGTTGCGTCCCCGGCCAACGCCTCCAGCCTCTCAGTTCAAGGCAACTCGCTTCAACCCCAACCAACACCAACGTTCCATGACCAGAAACAATCACCTCTCTTTATGGTGCTCACTGCGGATGCGCGCCTTCAATTGTACAAGTTCCTCTTCGGCGCCAGACTCGTCCACGTCCAATACGTCGCCAACGCCTTAGTGGCAACCAAGGGCAAATCGTCACATCGCTGGCGACACTGCGTCTGCGTCAGCCGTAGTCAACGAGCTCATTACCACATGCACGAGGAAAAGCACGACCCATGCCACATCCTGGGTGTGATTCTTCTACGAGTCTGTCGACGCATCCAGGCAGAGGCGCTCCCAACTCTCTACGCCAGCAACACCATCAGTTTCGACTGCCCGGGCTCGCTCCTGGGCCTGATGTTCAAGCTCAAGCCGCCGCGCTGGAACATGATCAGCCGGGTCGACGTGTGCGTCTGGGTCACCCACGACTGGTGGCGATGGAACGACACGTGGGCGCTGCTGGGCGATCTCCCGGGCCTCCAGCGCGCACGGGTCCGCGGACGGCGCAACGACGACGGCCGGCCCAAGTGGATCTACGAGAAGGGACTGGAGAACATCACCGAGCGGGAGCGACAGGCGCGGGACTCCAAGCTGTGGGCGTACCCGCTGCTGAAGTGGACGAGCCAGGCGCACGTCGACGTCGGCTTCATGGACAACCTGAAGGGGGATCTTGCGGGGATACGGGAGAAGCTGCGGGCTGCCGGGGTGCTGGATCGGATGACGCTGTTCTGGGTCACAGACGGGGAGTATGTATCGGACGACGAGAGCGATGATGAGAGTTATTCTTACCCGCCGCAGAAGAGGACGCTGGATGTCTGGGAGGCGTTCAAGGGCGATGAGCCGGAATGGCGGGTGCGTTATTGAGAAGATGCTTGCCTCAGGTTGCAAGCCTAAGTTTCCAGAGAACAGCTCCAGCTGCTGCCAGCTGCCAGGCAGATGGAGGAATCACAGGTGTTAGGTTAGGTTCCTTACCAGCTGCCCCTCAAGCAATTTGCTGCAGAAATCAAAGACCTTCACCCTCCTTTCTTTTCCAACACTCACTTTCCAGCTGATCAACCTCCTCCACTCCCTCTCTTGTCGTAACCCACCGTTTTACACCTTCATCACCTTACGAGTCTGCATTCAAAGCTCGTCAGTATGGGATACAAGTTTCGCAAAGGAGACCCGCAGGCTGGGTCCCTCCCCCCTCTTTACGAAGCTGAATGCCGATATTCGCGGACTCATCTTGATGCATCTCTTCGGTGGATTCTTCCTCCACATTGGCTTTTGTTCTTCCGATTCGTATCCAAGATTTCGCCGAAAAAACCACCCAAAGCCAACATCTCCGGGACTGTGGCATTGCATTTGCCGGAAGAGACACGAGGACATGCCCCATGAGCATGTTGAGACGGAACACAAGTGGCGCTACATGGCGACGAAAATTCTCTTCACTTGTAAACGGCTGTAAGTTGATCGCCGCATTATTCAAGAAACTAATTTAACACTACATTACAGATTCGAGGAAGGCATACCTGTCCTCCACAAAACGAACACACTTGTGTTTGAGAGCCCACGTGATCTCATCGTGTTTCAATCTTACGCTGCACCATACCTCGATCTCGTCAAGCATGTCAACTTCATCATAAAGGCCAATTACAGTGGCGGAGACTGCAAGCACCAACTCTCAGCTCTAGCTAGTGCCATTCGCATTTATCCCTGTCGCATGAATCTTACGATTCAGCTGCCAGATTCCAATCGTCATGGTGAGCCACACGAACAAGATATGCTGGCTATATTGGCGATGGCAGAACATATAACGGGGAGTCAATCAGTAGTTTCTCTGAGGGGTTTCCTACCAGATATCCTCTTAGAACCTACTCAAGTAGCATTTGACGACCTGGTTGAGCGTGACAATAGCACCTCTTTAGGTATGAGCATTGAATTTCTCGGACTAACCACTACACAACGGCCTCATGATGTTGCGAGGAGCAATGCGGATGATTCTGATGATGAGACGAACGAAACATATTACTTCCCAGATCACAGATACGAACGATGAGAACTCCAGCAACGAAGATTAAGAATGGAAAGTGAACGGCTGAAATTGTGAAAGGGGTTCGCTCAGGGAAATGAATGTAAATTGGGAATTGAAAGTTGAGGTGTCAAGGGTCGGGCCAAATGAGGGCGATTACTGTGTGGCAGGGATGGACTATGCAGAAACTCTTCAAGAGGCAGTTGTTGCTTCTTTGATCACGACTGGAGCACGAAAATCAACAGTTCTTTTCTGATTGATTTACTATGACGTTAGATTTTCCTGAATGAAGGCACTGTGGCGCTAAACGTAACGTTTGATGCCGAGCGGAATGAGCAGTGATTCATTGCAGTTTCCAGCCAAAAGACGCATCGGAACGGCGGCGTCGAAACGGTATCAGAACTATGCCAGCCGGCTGCCAGCTTCTGTGTTAAGACCTAATCGGGGCATTTAAAACTGCCGGAGGGTTGCCTTCTTAAATTCATCTCCCTGGGCTTCTCAACTTCTTCACCTTAACACATCTTCATCTTCATCTTCATTCCAACCAACTGCCCACCCATCAATCCTACTCCTGCTACAAGCACCTTATTTCATCGTCAAGATGTCTCTCTCGGCAAATACGACACCCAAGCCTCGTCTCCGTTCTTCACCAAGTTGAACACAGACGTCCGACGCATGATCTAAAACGAGCTCTTCGGCCGTCGTGACGTCCAGGTCTATTTGAGCTTCGATTTCTCGAAAGAGCTCAAACCTGACGAAACGCCGGGGTTCAGTACTCCTCAGTGGGCACATAGTATCTGTGCCGAGGACGACGGACAAGATCCTCGTCCAGATGAAAAAGAAGAAGGCCCGTTAACTTTCCTTGCGGCGACCATTCTCGGGACGTGCAAGCAAGCGTGAGTTCTCTCCTTGTTCACAACCAACGACTGCCCTGACAAACTCCTAACGACGTCTTAGTTACGTCGAAGGCATTGCCGTGCTTTACAGCACCAATACCTTAATCTTCGACGACGCACAGCCCTTCCTCTACTTCAAGACCCAGGCAGCAGCACCAGCTGTTCACGCACCTCGAGTTCTCGCTGTGGTCGTCGGCCTTCGTCAACGCCCAGCGCCAGTACAGCGTGGACGCTGCGAGCCTCCACCTCATGTTCGCCCAGCTGGTCCAGCAGCGGCGGGGTCAACGTGCGCATCGGGATACTCGACGATGACGGGGCGACGAAAGTCCCCCAGATGTTCTACGAGGCCGCGCCGTGCCTTTTGAAGATGCTTGTCGGGAGCGCCAACGTCAAGGCGGAGGTTTTCGTCATGGAGGAGCAGAAGATGAAGCTCAAGGAGAACATGGGGGGATACGAGAGCGATCTACTGACGCTCATTGCGCGGGGTTCTTGTCTCGCCAAGGAAGGCGATGACTTAGATTAAGAAGACAGTTGTTTTAAGACATTCAAATGGGAATATGAACAGGAGCAGATGATGATTCAAGTCAGGACAACTTCCCCGAAACCAGTGAGTCTTCCGTGTTTGGTAGTCCCATCTAGAAGGAATAGGACATACCTGGAGGATTGTCGTGTGCCATGGAGGAGTTGACAAGGTGGATGCCACACTTTCTCGCAAAATTGGAAGATCTTGCACCTTATTGCATGCATCCCAAAGACTGTATGAAAAGTAAAAACTTTACTTCTCTGCGAGTATTTATGAGCGCTTTGTGATCAAGTTGAACTGCTATGACCTATCGTGCTAGACCCGGCTTTCGCGAGAAGCATGGTTCGTCAAGAGCGAAAAATTGTGTACTGTAACCTGTAGCGTTTCTATTCGAAGCAAGTACGTAAACTAGGCAATGCCCATAACCCTTCTAGAGTTCAAGAAATGACGAAGCGTGCTTTAAAGGAATGTAAAACAATGAATCTATATATGTCCAGTAACCCAAATCATGTAACACCCACCCTAACCAACCAAACCCAGCCTGTGTGCCTCGTAACTCATCATGTACACAACACAAAAGGACATACCCGTACAACCATATTCGTAACCGTAACCAAAAAGAGAGCAAAAAGGGAAACTATAGGCGATGGAATGCTGTGCTCATTTGCCGCTTCGACGTACCAACTTCCTGACAATCATGCTGCACTCTTTTGGATCCTCGAAAACGTGCCACGCCTCGGGGGGAACATCCTTGAAGGCCTTCTCGAAGCGGTCGAGCTGGTTCTTCTCTTCGATGCCAAATGCAGAGATGTCGGTGGCCTTGCGAATGAGTATCATTTTGACCCAGCCTGGGATGGTTCGATAGCTGTTATCACGTTAGCGTGCGACAGAAAACGAGAAGGTTGGAATCGCAACTTACATCTCACCGTAGGCCTCGGGATCAGATTGTGTTGAATCTCCGATCAGAATCATCTTCCTTTGCGGGAGCCACGAGTGAATCTTCTTCATGCGGTCGGCCTTGTACTCCTCAGTCCCTACGGTCAGGGCCGAGAGCAGGCCGGCGACGCTCCGCCAGTTCGAGTCTCGTAGGATCATGGGGCCGGGTGGGAAATAACGGTTGCGGAAGTCGTGAAGTAGCGGATAGAGATTGTATGGCGAGGCAGAGAGGTAGAACCAAGGGGTATCGCGGGGAAGAAGAGACTTGAGGTCGGCGTAGAGCTCAGGCATGCCCGGGACTGGTCTTGGCTCCTCGACAAAGGTCTCGCGTAGAATGCCGAGAGGGTCGCTTGTCAGGGTGATCTTGATTGTGTCGTCGACATCTGGGGCAGTTCAAGTTAGCAACGAGCGCCTGTCTTCGGGGGGTTTTATAAAGGAAGACACATACCTGAGATAATTGACCAGCCATCTGCGCCAGCATAGTACGTCTGCATGTCGAGAATTCCACTGACACCGCTCGGAACTTTGGCCGTCGCCTTGGCAAACGATCCCTTGGAGTGGCGTTTGACCGGTAGCACTTGGGAAGTGATGCCATTGATGCTCGTTGGTCCCAGTTTCAGCTCGTTCCCTTGGTGGTCCACCTTGAACACACGGACTGTCTGGATATCCCAGAGGAAAGGGATGAGCCGCTCCTCAATGGTGTCGCGCTCAGCAGCATCGTCCGCGAGCCCCAGCATCTTGGCAATGCTCGACACGACATCTGCAATGTGGCATTTCAGATCGGGCTCAAAGACGGCGGCGATGAACTCGGCCTCCCACTCGCCGTGCTTGGGCGACTTGTACGCGGTGTTGTCAAAGAGCCAGACAATGTCCTCGCCGTCGACGGGCTTCCCCATGCGGTTGAAGTTACCAAGCCACGACAGCCAGCCGTTGAAGTCGAGCGCCGACAGCGGGCGCTGGATGGCCTTGGTCTTGAGGTCGGGCAGGCTGGCCTCGACCTCGTCGAATTTCCGCTCTTTGCGAGTGCGCAGCTGCATGGCTTGAGCGACAGATGAAGGACTCGGGTCGGGAAGTGCCATGGTGGAAGAGAGGGAACGGCGGGCGGTTCTACCTGGGATTGTCTATAGGTATGGGCGACGGGCGGTTCTGCCTGGATCACGGCCTCGCAACTGAGGGAGGGCGATGCTGAGGTCTCGTGGCCGGGCGGGTTCGAGGGCGGTTGTATCAGCAGTTTCGCGCCCCGTGGTCGTGGTGGTCAGAGCTGAAGAGGAGCGTGGTTGTCGCCAGTGTAGAGGAGCAAAGAGAGGGACAGTCCCGTGTATAAGGCACTGGGCATCCATCCATACCTTCAGGCTACGTAACGCGGAGATCCCTCCGGCGGATGGAGAGCTGAACAACAAGCCCTGGCTGCCCCTGGGAGGCTTGGCTGCTTGTGACCATCCATCCCCGACTGGATTTGGAGTCTAGGGCAGTTCGGGTCGCAGACTAGCACATCACATCCCTAACTTGCGCCGTCGAAGACCGGGGGGCGTGACGCGACGGTGATGCATGATGACGGTCACGGACGGGAGCAGATCGCAGGCCCGAGTGTCCCTCTGCACGTCGCAGATTTGCATAGCGTCAACGCATAATCCTCGTTTGTCCCCGTCTCGTTGTCGTTTCGTCGATCCTTGGCAAGCTGGGAGTTCTTTTTTTGTTTTGTGTAAATCCCAACGTTGGGTAGCGAAAATGGGGCGCTGCATCATGCCGCCGCTCCAGCGAAAATGGGGCGCTGCATCATGCCGCCGCTCCAGCGAAAACGATGCCGTCATCGTGCCGCCAGCCGCAAGTTTAGCTGCTGACGGTCACCTGCAAAGGACCGCTGGCGCACAGCGAAAATTGCCCTGTAGGCTATAGCGGGCACTGGATCATGCGGCGCCATTGGTCACGCCCCGCTGATTAGGGCGCTATTCGGGCGATCGCATCGAAGTTCGGCAGGCGCCACAAAGCTTGGCGGCGGCAAAGGGATCGTCCACGGGAGTGTCCTCGCCCGCTTCTTCCCATTGTTCAACGGTTCGGCTGTGGCCCGTTCCAACTTTCCGGATGTCGACACCTCCACTTGAATTAATTAACATTCCCGGCGCCGAATCCCCGGGCCGCGAACCTTGGCGGGGTCTCAAAATGCGTGACCTGCTTATTTTCGCCAGATGAGGTTATAACCTCGTATATCTCCGCGTATCCCCCGCAGGGGTTCGTCAACTGCCGGAGGTCAGCTGCTGGGAACAAGGCCAAATCTAGTATTCAACCACTGCCCATCATCACCTTAATCTGACCGTCAACATACACTTCGGACTCTGTACAACTGATCAAATCAATTATCAGGGTATTGAAACGGCATTTCCTGCCGCGAATGACATACATTACAATACTTCCTCGACGACCAAATACCTCCCTTTAAAACGCCATACTGGTCCCAAATCACGAATGCAACCTTGACATACGTGTGTCCCTTGGTGTACAACAAAGCCAATATCCAAGTGCCCCAACTCCTGGAAATATTTCCTACCCGCAAAGAAATCGACCGTTGTTCAGTAAAACCAGCTCGTCTTCGGTTGTCGAAGAAACAGGTTCTCCAACACCTCCTCCAGCATCGGTTTAGCGAGCTCGACGATTGCTCGCTGGCTGATGGTGAAGGCATCATAAAATAGGTGGTCGTGAGGAATTGAGCACTCCGATTTCACTTGATCCATGTCGACGGACAAATCGGCCGTCGAAGGGGCAACGCAGGGCGACCACACATCCAGGAATCGCATCGAGTCATTGGCGGCCAGCGTTCCACGGCCTCTGGAGTCTTTTACATCAGATCGATGCATCTCCTCCTCAGTCATCGCGTCCAGGATGGTTTTGGCTGGGTCAACCTGTAGACCGTTGCGGTAGGGATACGGCGCGTAAATGATACGTTCGGCCTTGGCCTCGGTGTCGTTGAGAGCCTTGGGTCGCATGGCTGCAGGCAAGTAATCGAATAGCGAGTGAGTCTGGGCTTTCTCTGAATCGTCGCTGTCTTCGTCCCTCCGCTTCACGCTGTGATCTTCGTGGATCCCGGCAGGCTTCTTGGCCGCCCTCTGCTTCCAGTCGTAGATGGCATACTCCATCGCTTGGTTCCAGTATCTGGTTAGCCACACGGCGTTGCGCGTTTGTTCGGCCATGGTGTTGGGGAAGGTGGGCTGTGGCCGACCGCGCCAGCCTGGGGTGAGAGAGATGTCAAAGATCTTGGGGATCAGGACCCGGAAGCTCTCCAGCTTGCGATCGTCGACGTTCTTGACGGCATCGGGAGCCGTCAGCTCCTTGACCTGAGACTCGGTGGCGTTGGACCAGAAATCGGAGAAGGCGACCGACTTGGGATCGAGCGAGTGCTCGTACAGATGCTCGGCCTGGGTGAAGATGTGTTCGGCCATGGAATCGATGAGCTCCTCTGCCGTCTCCAGGGGCAGAGCAGCCAAGTTCCAGATTTCCCAGGTACCAAAAGTAAAGACCCAGAGCGTTTCGTGTGGTATGGCCTCCGGTGGCGGCATGTCAAGGAACGCTTTGATCTGGGCAGCTAGGTCAGGGGTACCAGTCGGCACAGGGTACCGCTCGCCGATGTAGGCATAATCCAGAGCGGGTTTGTCAGTGATGTTGGATTCGACGGTGATGTCGTGCAGAGCACTGAGCTCGTTGGCATAGATGCTGTTGGATGCCAAGCCATGGCTGGAGTCTCCTGTGGGCACAAACGAGATGTGCGACGTGCAGTTCAGCTGGAGAGTGTGAGACAAGTGTCATGATAAGGCGCGTCCAAGGCTTGGACGGCTGGTTGCCTCTTACCTGTTTGCAAAGCTCCTCGGTCCAGGTCGTCCGCACATGATTCACATCGGGGGCGCTGCCAGCGACGTCGGGAGAACCAAACACGACGATCCTCAGGTTGGCCTCCGGTACAGGCTCGGCTTTCCAGGTCAAGATGTCCTTGTAGTTGGTCAAGGGGCTGCCACCCAGACGCTCGGGCAACAGGCCAAATATGATGAAGATGGTGATGAAGATGGCGCTGATCTGTAGAATTATTCGGAGGCCGCCCCGCCAAGCGCGGGTGGAACAGAAGAGGATGGCCCTCGCCAGCGAGCTGCCTTCATTTGGGTTGTGATCGAGAGAGGTGGGCGACTGCCACAGCGAGGTGATCATGATGTGATGGATGGAGAATAGTTGAAGTACTCAGTTAAAGGAAACAACGGGGGACAGTGGGGGGGGGAGGGATGCCGTGTCTATAAAGCGATCATTGGCGATGCCTGCGAACGTGTGAAATTGGCCACCAGGCGATGTTGTACTGTGGTTGACCCGGGTGGCAGTGATAAAGTAAAACACTGTGTATGGAAGCCCACTTGGGGGGATGACGTTGGCTGGAGTGACGCGCGGTTGACGGCTGAAGTGAGGGAAGCCAGAAAGGGATAGATGGTGGAGGAGAGCGGAGCGGGTGGAGGAAGGCGGAGGAGGAGGGCGAACAGACGAGGGTGGACAACAAGTATTATGGAAGAAAAAGGGAACGAAATCGAGGCTCTAACGTTAGTACAGTAGCTAACACAGGCTTCAAAAAGAGCAAACAAGACGACAGTACAGTGTGACAGAGGAAACGCAGCGAAAGGGACAGAGAGTTTTGAATGGCACAGAAAGGACAGTGGAAGCTCGAAGGTTGCAGAACAGGAGCTGATGGACGTCGCACATTAAGGTACGCGCAGTTTTGCATGCAGATAGCTCCATGCCAAGGTACCTAACCCAGCCAAGCGGGACAATTACGCGGATTTAGCGGGTACATCCACGGGCATCCACCGCCCGAAAACCCACTGCACACTCGCTGCGCACTGTATTTCATTTCTGTAGGGATCCAATGAACATGAACATGGATCAACGACGCCTCATCTCCATCCAACCCCCCCGAAGAGCCAAGCAACCAAGCCCGCTGGACTCCCTCTTCACTCGCTGCACCGACGGCCTCAATTCCCTGATCCCTGCACGTCGTGCGTGCGTCGTGCATGGACGAGGCCCCCCCTTCTTTGTGCCTAGCTGTGTCTTGTGCGTGTTGTACGCGCAACACTCCTCGGGGGCGTGTCGCTGTTTCTGTGCGGGAGCCCCGATGAGTTGCCCACTTCCCGGGCGGACGACTCCGTCTTCCTCCTGCTCGCCGGCATCCTTTTTTCTTCGTCTCACCGGTTTCCATTTATTCGCCAGCGAATCCCGGCATTCCAAGTCTGATGCGTGCCAGCTCCCAGCGTCGTAAGCCTGTGGAACCGACAGCAAGGAGTTTCTGAAATCCAGGGCCCGCTTTGCCGTGCTAATTGCGGGTAACCGGCGCCTCGTCGTCGCGCCCACTTCACCCTCCCGATTCGATCCAATGAGACGTTGCGCACACGGCCGTTGAGTCGTGCGCCGTGCCGAATACCCTTCTTTCTCGGATTCTCTAGAGTCTCAACATCCGCGGATGGTTACAGCTCCTTCGCCTTGGCATCGCATGGGTTGTGGAGAAGGAGAACTGATGTTGGTGAAGTTGCAGGGTCTCTCTCTCTTGATCGTCCAGAAACGGGCATGAGGCACGAGACACCTCGCAGCGGCCCTGCTCATCCTTTCGGTGGTACTTCGATCACTGCTCCTGTGCACGTCTGAGCCTGTGATACTCAGCCCTGTCCAAAGAGGCAAGCAAGGGAGAAAAGCCGTCGAGCCGAGGACCAGGATCCCGGGCCGTTGGAGTCTCCGGACAGTTCATGATGGATTGTTGGGTTGCTGTTGGGTGACACGTCAGTGACGTTATCATTTCCATGCCACCTTTAGAGACTGTGTGTCGGCCTTAACCCCTGTTCCTATCTCCTTCTCCGGGCGTCTTCTAGGCATCTTGCGCAGCATTGCTTCGCTGGACTCGAGTAACCATCAAAGATGGACGTCAAATCAGTTCCTATCAAACCCCAATTAGGAGAACGAGCTGCGCGCAGGCGTCATGGCGCAATCCAGACGGGCCATCGGCTTCCCCGCCAAATGCCGTGTTAAGCGTCTTCCACCGCCTTGCCTGTATTGGCCAAGAACACTCCGCATCTCCCTGGCCACCGGCACCTAACGGCATTTCATCGTGATCGGTTCTGGGAAGAAGTTTGGATACAAGTCGATTGAACTTGCGGTTCAATCCTCACTTTAAGAAAGGCTTGACTGGGTACCTTGGTACCTTACTTTAGGTACGAAGTACTACTATGTGGTACAGCCAGTTCTTTTGCCTTGCGAGCAAATTGCTCGCCCAGCACTGCAATTCTAGCATCAACAAAGGAGTTTAGTACCTCAAGTGAAGCTCCACTCGAAGTAATTCTTCAGCGTCTGAGAGAAGACGTGGTCGACACGGCGCATCATGCTCCTCCAATTCCAGCTTGAACGCATATCCCTGCAATATCCCATCCCAGTGCAAAAGGAAAAGCGCACGGTGACCTCAGAGCCTAGGACTCAAAATCAGCCCTGTTCTTTTTTTGTAAACAAGAGACTCAAGCTTTCGGCGTAGTGGAGCATTGTGGATGTCTGCTGGGAGTCTTAATGGAGCAACCTTTGCGTATCATTACCTTCAGATCTTTATTAAGGACATGGTAAGAACTGTATCCTATCTGCAAGAAATCTGTCCATCCGAACCATGCCTCTCGACAATCAGGCTTCGATGAGGATGCGGGTTGCCACCACCGGATAAACGAAAAATCAGGCTGCGAGGGTGCATCGATGCGCGTCAGATTTTGGCGGCAACCCTTAGGCATCTCGCTTCGGATTTCCACTAGCCAGTCAAAGATGGGCAGGCTGAGTTTCCATGAAGGTCAGCATCGATCAATCAGCACACATTTCGTCTCGCTAGAGGCAGTGACGATGAAGCTAAATGATGAGGCTCTAAACCTCAACCTGAAAGCCAAGTTCTTGGTTGAGAGAATGCGAATGTGCAGGGAGGCTGGGGGATCTAACTTCATGTAAGGTGGTCTCCTGGAAACCAATGGCTGAGAAACTGTGTCTAGACACTAGTCTTGGCCAATTGCCCTCCAGGCCTGTCTACTCATCGCAGTCTTGGATGGCCGCACTTTCAAGACAGGATGCAATAAGGGCTTCGGCTGAATATCCTCTCAAATTTGCACTCGCCCTCAACTCTCGCCCTGGAATTCTCCCTCGCGCAACGCCCTTGGCAGGGCACACTTAAGCAAGAACGGAATGCCTGGGCGATGGTTTGGCATGTGTGTGGACCAATGACGAGCGAGAAACTCAGACAAAAACACGGCAGCGCCCCTCACAACGGCAAGTCAGGCACCGCCCTCGTTCCCGCTTCGGGCTTGTTGTGTAGATTTTGTCTTGGATGCTGTACAACGAGGGATCAAAGCTCATGGCTTGGTACCCGACGCGAAGAAAATCAGCGCGAAGGGAGGGGAAGGACGGCGAGGGACGGCATTTGCAAAGGGCGACGACAGGAGACTGGAAATCCGATAGTTCTCTTAGTGGTCCTTCAGGACCCTGAAAAAGAAGCACGGGCTAATCGAACAGGCCAAACGCGTGTGATGACGGATCAAGGCCATCAACTACGGTAGATTGTGCTGCTTTTTTGAGCGTCCCTGGCTTGTTTATCGTGGCTCATCGCAGTCCTAGCCCGTAGGAATACACGAAGTGCAGACTGCCCCCCGCAGTCCTAGTGAGACTCAGCGTCACGCCCCACCATCACAGGGCTGGTGCCGTGAGCTTGGTACCGACGTCGTACGAAGTGCTTCCGGTCGCTGAGTCTCATCAATCGCATCCGTCTGCCGGCAGGACTCACAATTGACTTCGCTCAACCTTGGCATTGACATACGTGTACATTAGCGGAAGCGCAAGGGCGCATTTGACAGGAAACGTACAAGTATACACGTATTTGCCATCTCCGTCGTGCAAGTCCCCAGCCGCCTGCAACCGCCGTCATCACCAACAGCCCAGCTAGCGCACGTGCTGACAACCCCGGCCGTTTCTGGGACGTCTTGAAACGCTCACGAGAACCAGCCTCACCACCGAGCCCATTGCATCCGCCATCGATTCATCCTTCCGCAAACCACACGCGCTTCCAGACACATGTCCCGATCCCGCAAGCTAGAGAATCGCCCGTCGCACCGCATCTTTCCCGTCAGCAATTCGGGCGCCTCAGCCCTCCGGTAGACCTCGATCCCTCCACCAGCACCGCCTCCCCCCCGAATCCATCCTTCAGTGCCACTCTCACCCAAGCCGCCAACAATGATGCGCGTGCGCCTACTCTTCGAGTCATGATCGCGTCTGCATCGCTTCGCCCACCACATCGCTATCCACTACCGGATCCTCCCCACGCACCGCGGCCGTTTGCCTCTGCTCCGCCGCCCAGTCATCGCCGTCGACGTTGAGCCGTGGACCCATCTTGGGCCGACCTAGCCCGGTATGCTGTCCCATCTGCGGTTCCACCGACGAGGACCCTCGAATCCTGCCTCGCCCATACCCGACCAGCATCCAACTTCTTCTCCCTCCACCCTTCTATCGCCATATTCCCCAGACGCCTTCTCGCCGGAGCTACACCCCGCGTCGTCAAACTCGCCTGCCCAGCCGCCCACGCTACCCCCCATCACCCGAGTTACGTCAGCCGAAACTGGGACGCCGTCGGAGCCTCGACGAGATGCCAATATGGCCCCCCAACCGGACTCGAGACCGCCCCGGTCGCCATATAACGGCGGCGATACTGGCTTTATAGGAGGGCTTGCCCTCAGGAAATACCGCCGCGACATGGAATCCCAAACCGCCGACGCCATGGACACCACTAGAGGAGGGGCTTCGCAATCCCAATCCGCCCCCGTCAACCCGCCTGCCCCCTCGAGGCCACCCCCGCAGGTCCTGAGGAACAGCAAGCTGCCAGCTTCTTTCAGTACGCCAACAGATCTCCATAACTCAGTAACTGCCCCAACGGGCCGCCGTCCAGCTGGCACCCGCCTCCATACCGACCTTCCCACGCTTTCCCTTACGACCAGCAACAATGAGAACCCAAAGCCCAAAAAGGGCCTACCATTCCTCAAGAACCCCATGTCGACCTTGTTAATGAGAAGAAAGAACAGCCAACAGGTGCCGGACCTGGTTCCCCTCCCTCTCAAAAACCGCCCAGAGGAGCCCATGTACGACCCCCGTATCAAGGGCACGCGTGTCCACGACTTCAGTGCGCCGAGGCCGAAGAAGGTTGTCCCCAACAAAGATCCAGCCTATGTTCTGTCTCCGTCCCAACCTAGCATTCTCTCCGAGCAAGACAAATCTCAGAAAACAGTAGCATCCCCGAGCCAGGATGCTGTGTCGACCCCGAGCCAACGTAACCCAAGTGTTGCCTCACAGTCTGTGTATTCGCAAGATTCTCAGACACTGAGAGCCACTCCAAGTTCCGGATCAGAGCCAAGGAATGGATTTGCAAATGCGATCCTATCCCCTCCGCAACATGCCCCTCCGGTCCCACCAAAGAACGAAGGGCCCATCTCGGTTCAGCCCATGTCATCTCAAGCATCTCGTCTTATAGATGATGCCAGCTCGGTTTACTCTAGATCATCTACACGCCAAACTCGTTCCAGGGGACCTTCTCTATCTGGCCTTTCTGGAAAAGATGTACCATCTGCACTACCCCGACACATGAAGAGCACGTCGTCAAGGTTCAGCTTCGACATGATTGGCGCTGCAAAGCAAGAAAAGCTCCTCGAGGACAGGCACCGACAACGAGAGTTGGAGAAGAAGACGAGCGACACCCCGTCTCACCGAGACTCGCGATTCGACGACTTCGATGACGACTCTTTTGATTACGATGCCATGATGGATGACGATGGCTTAGAGGAGAGGATCCCTGGAGTCAATGCAGACTACGACGACTACGATGAGTACCTCGAGGAGGAAATCAACATGGTGGGGGATGACATCGGCGACGAAATCGGCGATATGGACGGCAATGTTGGCAACAACCTAGACCCCGACGATGACCAGGAAAACTTCTCAGGATTTACCTTTCAACGATCCAACCCAACGTCGTCATTGACCAGCCCACAAAGCACAGGATTCGTGGTTACGCCACGAGATGCAGAAGGGAATGCGATAGGATATGCCATGAGCAGAGACAGTCCCAGGCTTCCCAATTCGCTCTCCCCAAGTTTCGTTCCACCCCAATTGCTACCGAGTGCCGACTTACAAGCTTCCGGCTTGGGAATCCAAGGCCTCGACCTTCCTGGGCCCACCAAATTCGAGAACGAGGCTGCATTCCAGCAACATCAACAACATCCACCTACCGATTTACCGAGACCCGGGAGAGGGGACGACCTCTATTACGACGATGGATTGATTGGCACTGAAGCCGAGTTCGCTGAGGATCTTGCTGCCCCTCCGGAATGGGATGAGACCCCTTTCGATGAGTCCATCTTTGACAATAATGACACCGATCAGTTTGGTCGGCCAATTGCGGGAGCATTCGCGCAGGCGCAGGAGAATCGGCGCACGGCCTTGGAGGAAGCTCTCAAGCGGGAATCAGACATAACGTCACGGTTCTCTGCCCATTCTGGCGTTTCTCAATCAACCGCCCATACCTCAGTAAGCGTCACGGGCCAGAAACCTGACGAAGAACCACCCCAGGAAAGCACTCCGTTGCATTCGGTGGACGAAAGCTCTGTGGAATCCAAGGCAGACAGCCCCGAGGGTGACACAATGGCTGCCTACCAAGCTGCTCTCGCTGCCGCGGCCAACGAAGCTGCCCTCTCAGGCAAATTTCAGCGTACTTCATCGCCTCGCCTAGATGATACCCCATCGTCTGAAATGGGTCACTCGCCAAACACGCCAGGCCGCGGAGGGCCGTCGGGAGAGGATGACTACGATGACTACGGATACTCTTACGAAGACATGGCTGACTTCGAACTTGACGACGATGCCATCATTGCTGAGGCAAACGCCGATGCCTTGGCCAACGATGCAGACGAATGGTATGGTCAAGAATTTGGCTTTTATTCCGCGCCGATTAATCAAAACTACGGATCTCATAATCCAACCGCGACCGAGTTTGAATTTGCCAACGGTGGATTTTTTGGACCCAAGGGAGGTATCGACCGCTCGACCAGCGGACGCATGGTGTCGCGGGAACCAAACCTTACGCCCATCACGGAACGGTCCGAATACTCGAACCGTAACTCGATGATGAGTCTCAACATGCCAGGCTTCAGTTCGGGAACGCCAATTCAGAGTCCCGGCCTTGCCCAGCTTGCCCTCTTAGGCGATCGTGGCGATGAGATGAGTCTATCAGCTCTGCTTCGGTTGCGATCCAAAGCCTGGGGTGGCTCTCAAGCCAGCTTGGCTTCCAGCCAAGGCTCTCCACGGTCGGAGAGGGGAGATGCTCCTAACTCGCCATGGGCAGGCACATTTTCGAGCCCAACCGGTTACCACGCTCGCAAGAATTCGGTACTCTCCACTGTCAGCCAGGATTCAGAAGACAACGGCAGTGCACCGGGGAGTCCCACATTGACAGGCGGCATACCCGGCTTCATGTCGCCCCCACCACCCGTTCCACCGTTACTGGGGCATGCGAGTGACTCACCGGTGGATATTGGCGCATCCGCTTGGAATGTTGCATCAAATCCATATCAGCTTGATACTGTCGTCTCGCCACTCACAGACTCGATCGATACCCCGTTCTCTGCGTCCGGGATGAGCCCGCTTGAGGGTAACAAGAGTTCTGACAGCTCGGGTTCTAATCCACCTGCTCGACGCCCGGGGATGGGTCACCGGCACAAAGGATCAGCCGATAGTATATCGTACACAAAAGAAGAGGAGGATAGCGGAGCTACTCGATGGGTTCTGGAGCGACGTCGGACTGGCGAGCTGGGACAAGAGATCCTCGAGCGAGAAATTGTCGAAGGCGGACGGATTTAGTCTTTCCTATCGTCATTGGATGAATCATGAATGGATATACCATACACGGTGTGGAGGAGTTTGCGACTGGAACAGGACATTATATATATATTTCGGGACATAAGTCGGCAACCATCTGTTGCTCCTTTCAACCGTGGCTATCGGGGAGGCCAGAAAAGTTTCGTTCGGTGTTGGGGAACATGCCTAGGAATTATTGGATAAAGAAAGCGCGAAATAGGAAGGGAGAGAGATGTTCTTTTGGCCTGTAGGTAGAGCTCAGGGGTAGGTAGTTAGACACATGGATACATGACCGCCAACTCTGACCGAGCGCTACCCAATTCCTACCCCTAACTAACTCACCAGTGCCTTACCTAAATGCGATTCCTTTAGGATCTCTCTTAGGACTCTATTAAAGGGAGATTAGATATTAATTTTTTCTAAGCTTGTCAAGGAAAGAGTATTGTTCCTCCCTCCAGGGAGCCTGCGGTGCCTTTGTCCAATAATATTGAACTTGTACCTTATTATCAGGAAATTGCAGGAGCAAACTTCGACGTCGGTCTTTCGTACCTGCATCAACAGTTCAGGAGGCAAGTATAACCTGCGCTTCCTGGAAATACCCAAGATGAGGAAGGTCCGTCCGAGAGAAACTATGTGAACGACACCCTCAACCTCCAAGAAGAATTGCAACTCTCACCAGACATCTCAAAAGCGACGGTGTCAGTCTTGGACCAACTTTGGAACACGCTCATTTGCTTCGCTCTTTGGTCGCCTCCTGCGGTGCTTTTTGTTCGAAACGTCTGGAACGTCTTCACCATGCACGGTCCTTTTCTTTCACTGGCCGCGGCCTCACTACTGGCTGCTGGTCTTGTCTCCGCCGACCGACTCTTCTTCAGCGACGCCAACGCCTTCAACGAAGGACAAATGGGTCGATTCCCCAACCAAACATTCCACTCCACCGACATTATCGCGCCGCTGTTTCAGGTCAATACGTTCGACCGCGATCTCGTTGACGACGCCGGCTACATCTTCCTCACTGTCGAGCTTGACGGTAAAGGAGGGCCTGCTATCTTCTCTGCTAAGGACCTTAGCCTCATCTACGCTGATCTCAATTACTCCCGGAGTTTCGACGCCCGCGCCCAGGAGCTGGACGGCACCAACTATCTCACATTCATTGAAGACGGCGACTGCCATGTCCTGGATAGCTCGTACCAGGAGAGATGGACCGTCACGGCCAAGGATCTTGGCCGATCCACCAAAGCCGATCTTCACGAGTTTCAGTTCACCACCCAGGGAAACGCCATCATGTCAGTGTACCAGGACATCAAGTACAACTTGACTGTGCTCGGCGGGGAGGACAGTGGCCTTTTGAACGATGCCATTTTCGAGGAGGTCGAGCTCGAAACCAATCAGGTCCTCAACTTATGGAGAGCTTCGAATCACTTCAATCTAAGCGACACGTACGTCGAGTATGGACCTGACAAGGGTTTCATGGGCTCGGATGGTTTCGATTGGTTTCACATCGACAGCATTTACAAGGTATGGGCTCCCTTTCCTTGGCCTGATTAAGTTGTCTGCTTATACGTTATTGCAGTCCAGGGATGGTGACTACCTAATATCATCGCGAGCTTTGTCGATGATTAGTTTAATTGACGGCGAGACCGGGGATCCGAAATGGGTTCTTGGGGGAAAGCACAACCAGTTCAAGGATCTTAGCGGAGGCAACGCAACCAACTTTGCAAACCAGCACAACGCGCGGTTTGTCCAACGAAACGAGAGCCGGATCAGCTTGTTCGACAACCATGTCCTAGAAACTGGGCCATGCAGCCCTGGGAATTGTTCGCGGGGAATGGTGGTGGAGCTTGACTATGTCGCCATGACTGTTCGACTTCAAGAGGAGTTCTTTCATCCGCAAAAGGTTTCGTCGGCGACTGAGGGCAGTGTCCAATCGTTGAAGAATGGGAACTTCCTTGTGGGCTGGGGTGTGAATCCCGGGTTCACAGAACATCTTCCCAATGGAACAGTAGTCATGGATGTTCAGCGAGGTGCTCTTCCCGATATCGCCGGGGTTAAGCCAAACATGGGCATGACAGTGTATCGGGCTTGGAAGATGGACTGGGTTGGCCGACCTCCATGGGGGCCTGAGATCGCGTCAGTCTCGCAGGTGTCGCAGCTCAACATGACAGCCAATGCCACCATCTACGTCTCTTGGAATGGAAATACCGAGATTGACAGATGGGAACTGGTGAGACTCCGAACCATCCATGTATGCCGACTGAAATACTGAAACTCTATCACAGCATGCTGGCGACGACCCCAAGAACATTACAGTTTACCATAGACGGGTTAGAAACTCGACTCGCAAGGGATTCGAAACTCCAATCAGGCTCGACGTGGAAGACATTCCGCGGTACGTCAAAGCAGCCGCACTCGACAAATATGGAGAAGTACAAGGCTTCACCGCCGCTGTCGACATTGTGAGCAGCAAGATACATGGGAACAGCAGTAGCCTCTGGCAACCGGACTCTAACATGGAGAATGGGTATGATGGTGGCGGCCTGGGCAGAGATGGTAGTAAAGGAGAAGAAGACGCAGCAACTCATTCCAAAGTACCCCTTGCTTTAGTTGTGGCGTTGTTGGTGACCATCATCATTTGTCATGGGTTATAGGGTAAGGTGAGGGCCTGGGCAATAACCCACCGAATTTTGGGACTTGTGTTTGCAAATTAGGGGTTCTGCCTTGGAAGTATATGTTCTTTTAGAGTGAGCAAGTGTAGTTATTGTCGGAAATACACAGGTCAAATTTCCTAGCTACAGTGTTTTGTAAATTCCATCTTGTGCTACGGATAAGTCCAGTTGAGTTGACGTTAAAACAATCAGAGTGGCTGACTAAGCCTATCAACCATCAACTTCAAGCCGTCAATTCGCCACCTTAATCCACACTACAAGCCTCTGGCTCAGCGAATCCAACTTCCATTTTTCAGCTCCGTTGCCTTAATTTATTACGCGGACTCATAATACAGCGTAATATCATGGCACTACCTCCAGTTCAGATGTCGCTTGCGTGCCGGCGTTGTTTGCAAGCCGCTCGTCAGGCTAGGGCGCTCCCATTATCCCGGCATTACTCGTCCCAGCCCTCACAGGCAGACAAGTCACAAAGCGGAAGCCATAAAACCGAAAAGAAATCATCCAAAGATGACAAATCCACTCCAACGAAGGAGCCGGGGCTATTGGCTCGTCGGTTGGAGGAAGCTACAGAAGAGGCCCTCTTCACCGGCGGGACAGCTGGGAGGCGCGCCGTCGAAGACGCGGGGTTTTCAGAAGAGCTGAAGGAAAAGCTGCTCAACAAGATTGCCGACGCCAAGTTTCGGACACAGTACTCCGGGACTGTTGGCCAGGCGGATATGCCGGCGGCCGCGGGGGAAGGCACACGACACATGGCAACTGCACAGCCGTGGACTGGCGAGGAGTCTATGGCAGATGGGGTCTTACGGATGCTAGACGATGCAAAGAAACCACTGAGTCCGGGCCAGCGAGGCAAGTTCAAAACACCGCCTGTGGACATGCGACTACAAAAGGGGCCTGCAAAGACGGCTAGACAAAAGGTTGCGACGGCGAGGGACAAGGCGATGATGTACACGGGGTTGGACATGAAGAGCAAGAATGGACTGAGCGAGGCAGACAGGGAAGCGTACAGACGGGAGCTCAGGGAGCGGTTCGAGCCTGGATCGCGGCCCATGCCCAGCACGCTCAGTGGGCTCGCGGGGATGGCCAACGAGCGTATCGAGGACGCCATCGCCCGAGGCCAGTTCAAGAATATCCCGCGGGGAACTGGGGTAGCGCGAGACACTCGTGCGGATAACCCGTTCATTGACACGACGGAGTACATCTTAAACAAGATGATCCAGCAACAAGATCTAGTACCACCATGGATTGAGAAGCAACAAGAGGTGGTCAAGGCAGTGAGGGTGTTTCGGGCGAGGTTGCGCAACGACTGGAAGAGACACGCAGCGAGGATGATTGCATCGAAGGGGGGGTCGTTGGAGGAGCAGATGCGCAGAGCGGAGCAGTATGCGGCGGCAGAGGAGGTGCATAACCCGAGAGGGCGGGTGCGAGGCGAGGAGGAGGAGGAGGAGGAGAAGACGACGACAACGACGCCAGTAGTGGTACCGTCCGACAAGACGGAGAAGGGGGATGAGTCCTTTGAGATTAAAGAGCGGCAAACGACCAAGTCAACTATGAGCGAGAACGAGGCCCGGGCGTCGGTGGAGGCATCAACAACGCCGGCACCGACACCGAAACCGGGGGTGGGTTCTGAACGTCTCCCACCGCCTTTCCGGGACGCGACATGGGAGCAGACGGAGAAGTCGTACCTGAACCTGGCGGTCGAGGAGCTCAACCGGCTGACTCGGAGCTATAACCTGATGGCGCCGGACCTGGCCAAGAAGGGGTACTACACGCTGGAGAGGGAGCTGCGGGCGTGCTTCGCGGACGTGGCGCCCGAGGTGGCAAGGGAGATTCAGGTGCGGGCGCTAGGGGGCACGGTGCGGAGCCTTGGGCTGCGGGGGGATGGGGGACGGGTTGGAGGTGAAGGGATGCTGGAGACGTTGTCTGGGGGGAAGCCGGTTCGGGTCCATGTGGAGGTCGAGGAGAAGGCGTATGGGCTGAAGGACTGGTGGAGAGATGTGTGGAAGAAGAGATAAGCCGAGGAGGAGTGGGTGATGTGGTATTTATTAGCTAGTCCTGTTGATATCTATGACACAGACTCGAATGTTTGTTAGGTAGGTATATATACGAATACTGTATGTTAGACATGTATTACACGTATTGCAACTGGTTGACGTTGTCCTTGCTGTGCGTGCTGTATCGACTAGGATCCCTCCATCGTCTGTCAATTATCTGGGGCCAAACACCAAAGCTCTTACACCCATTCGTCCGACGGTTGCCGAAAAGCCCCATTGTATTATAACCTTGGCCCACGTGTTCATCCGGGGAAACACCCAACAAGATGACAGAGATTCATTAAAGAGAAACAGGGATTGAAGGGGTCGAGGCATGGCGGGGGAACAAGGTCCGGAGAGACCGTGGTGCAAAATCGACTGACGACCCATGCCAAAACGGGCTGGACCCCCTCACTGTGTGGTTTCGAGGTTGGCCTCGTGATGGCGGAACGACGGCCTGGGGACGACTAACAGGTCGCCTGGGATAAGTGCTTTACCATGATCCTGGAATCTCGAGTTTGAACCCCGGTTCTACCCTCCTTGGCACGGAACCTAAGTAACTAATTAAGGCCTCCATCTCCACCCTCCATCTTTGAATCTCTCCACTCAACCTTCTCCTCCTCCGCCTTTCTCCCCTGGTTCCCCCAGACCACCCACCCTCAAGTGAAGTTTTTGATTTTTTGTTTGCTACGGAGTACCCCGCGCGGAGAAGTTGTATGGTTGGCTGGTCGGTAAAATGGCCCTGGCATGGCGCGGGGATCGGGGGGAGGGTGGTCTAGTTTACTTGCTAGGCTGGCTTTGGCTGGTCAGTGTTTTAGACTTCGGGAGGAAGTCCGGAGAGAAACGCAGAACTAGCGATTTGGAGAAGGAAGGCATCCGCGTGCTGGATTGTGCTCATCGACAATTTCAGGTCGGTCGGAAAACTTCCGGTGTCCCTGGTCTGGGCTGTGCCTGGAATGGTGTACTTCGTAATGGCGGGCGAGGGCTGACTGATGGGAACAGGGGAGACCCCGACTGTGTTGGTCGCAGGAACATGCCATGTATGCGTAACTATCATCAAAGCTTCTGGGGCAAGGGTATTGGGGGGGGCATATGCCGTCCCTCCGAGACAGGGCCTCGGATACCATCAACCATCAACGACCCCATCCCAAAAGTCGTCGGATAATTACTTCTAGGTTTTGGCTTTTCTGGGCCCCATCATATATAGGGTAGCGCCTGGGGAGAAACGGTGGCATGGCGCCCAATGATGGCCGAGGTAAACCGGCAGGGACAACAGCGAGTAAGCCGTTCGCTTGTAGATGACCGTCTCTGACTCTTTTGACTTTCAGACACAACGGTGCTGTCTCGGGCTTCTCGCCGCGGTGGCGTCCCCCCTCGCGCCCACGCGATGCAAGCCACGAAACATGGTTCAAGATTGGATCGAAGGGCGCGCTGATTTTCGAACGTTTCTTTTTTCTTTTTCTTTTCTGACTGACGGCGCGGCAGAGCCGCAACCTAAATCCACTCCCGCCCCCCAAGTTTCTCTCCAAGTTTTCTCCCACTTCCTCCACATGTTGGCTGAGGGAGCGGGGGTAAGCTGGTGGGGATGGAAGGGGTAGGGGGTCGTCGGTTTCTGGGTGCCAAACATGGGATTCCCGGATCGTGGAGAGGGATCTGAGATGGGCGATATAATTGGAGATGACGGGTTGGCCCGCGGGATGGTAGTCGGCAAGTGGCTTGTGGCAGTGGTCGTCGTTGATGGCATTCCCGTGTCGGCCCTTTTTCGTTTGGGGGTGTGTGTGTTGCTCTTGTTGGAGTGACGAGGGAGAGAGTGAGTGTGAGACGCTTCTCCTTCTCCACTCTGGATGCATCCCATCTTGTTTAGTGTGCAATTTCCCCACATGGGCCAGTCCAGCAAAAAAGAGTGCCAAGACGCAAAGACGCACGCGGAGAGTCATGAACCGCGTCGCAACCCACCCACCCAATCACCCGTCGGGCATCACGAATTCTTCTTTCTGTGATGTCGGCCCTGGTCCAAACCGGGGTTAGCAGCAGGAATGTTCCCTGTAGACCCCGACACCTTCCCCGTTTCCCCATGGTCTGGATGCCCAGATGCATACTAGTCTCCTCGAGTTCTCTCGCTCATCACTCGTCAGTTGCCGTCAACTAACCACTTCACTTCCGTTCCAACTCGCTCGTCTCTGGCCCGAGCTCGCGTCCCATCCCCCGCAAGCCCACTAGTTTCAATATGAACCAACAATCTAGTAGTAGGTTAGCCCAGCAGTTTGCGATGGATATACACTATCCCATGCTTTCTTTCCCTCCCCCCCCTTCTCGGCTCCCCAGTCTTTTCCTCCTCCTCCCCCACCTTCCTGCCCCCCCCCCCCGTTGTCTACCGCCTTGCCGGCTTGACCCAAGCAAAGTTGCCGAACCAAGAAGTTGGGGTTATCCAACAAGTATAAAGCGTTCCTCCCCCGGATCCCCATTGCAACCCCTCCCACTCTCAATCACACCCACACTCTTCTCTCTCATCATCTGCCTCTTCCCAGAGTCCATCTGGGATTCTTCCTTTTCTTTCATTGTTCGCAGGCTGCTGCTGCTGCTGCTTGAAATCAAAAGATCCCACCACTGTTTCGTTTCGGTTCGGCACTGCCGTGACGTTCGTTCGAGTGGGGACATTTGGACCGACAAAACCCCACACACCAGAGTCCGAGTCACAATTCTCCATTCTCCATTCTTCATCCTCCTCTCCAATTCTGTCCAGACTCAATTGCATTCTCACTCTCACTCTCTCCCCCACCCAAAAACTCCCCAAAGCCTTCGTCATGGCTGACGACAAGGTCTCGCCGGCCGCCGCCGCCGCGACCGCCGACGACCTCCGCCCCGTCGACACATCCAACGCCGCCTACAACGGCTCGGACCCGAGCAAGACCCACGCCACCATCATCGAACACGCCCGCAATGCCGCTGAGAAGGAGCACAACATGACCCTCATGCAGGGCATCAAGCTCTATCCCAAGGCGATCGCCTGGAGCGTCCTCATCTCTACTTGCATCGTCATGGAGGGCTTCGACATTTCCCTGGTCAACAACTTCTGTACGCTCCGCTCCCGCTCCCGCTCCCGCTCCGCCTGATCTTTATCTACATCTGCATCGGCTTCTGCATATGCACCTGTCCCGTCTCCACCGCGCCTCTACGTACTAACAATTCCCGAATAGATGCTTTCACCCCATTTAACGAGAAATATGGTGAACTCACCGCCGATGGCACCTACGAGATTCCCGCCGCCTGGCAAGCCGGTCTGAGCAATGTGGGTTGAAATCTCACCCCTGTCATGAGCGGATATCATCCCAAAAGACACCCATGCTAATGTCAGACAGGGTGCCAACTGCGGCTCCATCGTCGGTCTCTTCATCAACGGCTGGGTCTCTGAGCGCTTCGGCTACCGTCTGACTGTTATTGGCTGTCTCATCTGGTTGACTGGTTGCATCACCATCTTCTTCACTGCTCAGAATGTCCAGACCCTGCTCGTCGCCGAAATCCTCTGCGGCATCCCCTGGGGTATCTTCCAGACCATCACCATCACGTACGCCTCGGAGGTCTGCCCCGTCGCCCTCCGTGGATACCTCACCACCTACGTCAACTTCTGCTGGGGTGTCGGCCAGGAGATCGGTATCGGAATCATCTACGCCATGCTGGGCCGTGATGATGAGTGGGCCTACCGCATTCCCTATGCTCTCCAGTGGATCTGGCCCGTCCCGCTCGCCATTGGTATCTACTTCGCTCCCGAATCGCCTTGGTGGTTGGTGCGCAAGGGCCGCCTGGACGAGGCCAAGAGGTCCCTGGTTCGCCTGACCAGCCTCGATCGCGAAACCGACTTCGACGCCGACGAGACCATTGCCATGATGGTTCACACCACCGCCCTCGAGGAGAAGATTACTGCCGGTGCTTCGTACTTGGATTGCTTCAGGGGTGTCGACCGCCGCCGCACTGAGATTGTGTGCATGGTGTGGGCCATCCAGAACCTTAGTGGAAATTCCTTCTCCAACTACTCGACCTACTTCCTCAAGCAGGCTGGTCTCTCCGAGGACAAGTCATACGCTTTCGCCCTCGGCCAGTATGCCATCAACATGGTCGGTGTCTTTGGTGCGTGGGGTCTGATGACCATGGGCTTAGGCCGTCGCACTCTGTACCTGTACGGACTTTGCGGTCTCTGCACCATGCTCTTCGTCTTGGGTTTCTTGGGTCTTGTCTCTGACTCTCACCGAGAGCAGGCTGCCCTCGCAACCGGCAGCATCATGATTGGCTGGGCCCTCGTCTACCAGCTGACCGTCGGTACCGTGGCTTACTCGCTGGTTGGTGAGATGTCGTCCCGTCGCCTCCAGATCAAGACTGTCGTGCTTGGCCGCAACCTGTACAACGTCGTTGGTATCATCAACGGTGTCCTTACCCCGTACATGCTCAACCCCACCGCTTGGAACTGGAGCAACTTCACCGGTTTCTTCTGGGTAAGTCCTCTTTTCCAAAATCAATCACTGATTGCGCCCGTGAGTGAGAAACCGAGTGCTAACTATCAACTTAGGGTGGTATTGCCTTCTGCTGCATCGTGTATACCTACTTCCGACTTCCCGAACCCAACGGTCGAACATTCGCCGAGCTGGATGTGCTATTCGAGAAGAAGATTAGCGCGAGGAAGTTTGCCTCAACTGAGGTCAACGTATTCCACGAGTCGGTCGAGGAGAATGTGATGAACAACTATGAGAAGGTTGGCGTCACAACACTGGAGCAGCCATACGACAAGGCGTAAATAATCCGGTGGATGAGATCTGGGGTTCAAAGCGAGGAAGACCCTGGCGCAGGCGTCAAATGAGGGTTGTGACAGGATAAAGGCACTCAACTCTCTCAAAGGTCGCATCATGGCGATATCTCGGATCTGATCGGGATTGAGGAGTAAGCGCTCCCATGCATCCCACCCAATATTACAGGCTGCATATATGATGGAGGGTAGTTAATTGAATATGATGATGATGAAAGAGAGATTTACTGCACATTACCGCACATGTCATGTGCATGCTGCATCTTGCGTAGCACCATCGTGTCTGGCCCCCACGTCAAGGCACCGACCGTCTTGGCATTGAATCCTGCGAGATGCGATTGAAGCCTATTACTGCACACAGCATACAGTGAGGCTTGCATCTGGCAGCAGCGGCTCCGTTCCACTGGACCGGCCCGGTCAGGGCGAATGGACGGGACCGGCAGCGAGTTGTAGCGGACACGAGGGCGTCTGCCAGGGAGTGGGGCCTGCACTGAAGGGTGCAAGAGGCGGAGAGGCTGAGACAAGGGCCAAGTGATGCAAGAGGAGGGACGCTAAGGAGGCTTGGTCGCGGTAGCGATAGCGGAGGAGTCAAGAAAGAGAGTGTCCCATGCTGGAGGTTTGGAGACGGGAGACGAGCGGGAGCTGACGCCGGCGCTTTCCGGAGCAGACCGGAGATGGACGGAGGGGGAAGAGCGGAGTGGGAAGAGTTGTCAACTGAGTGAGGGGGGGAACTTAGCGGGATCGGGATTTGGTTGTGAGGTCAGAAATGAGGCGTCTTTTGTGGCGGGGGACGTTGTCTCCGGCGGAGGTGAAAATATAGTGAAAGCGGGAGTGGAAGGGAAGCGCCTGAATTATTAAGACATGTTGTGTGGTGAAAACAAAGTTGAGGCGAGCTGGAGATTGGTGCGGGAATTGACTGGAATGCGTTGGTGGGTGGTCTCTCCCATTGTCTCCGAGTCCTAGTGCGACGGAGTCCTTGATCGAGGAATATATACGATACTTGTACAAAGCTCAGATGCAAACAACGGACCATCCCGTCTGTAACTACGGAGTCCGGCGTAGATCCTGACCGACTTTCAAAGGGTCTGAGCCCAGAAAGTGAGCGCATTGCGAGCGCAATGCAGTGGACAAAAGGAACCTCGCAAGGCGGATGAAATTTGGCCGGCCGGCCGCCTCAGGCGCGCCACTCAGCGGTCTGCCCTCGTGGCGGTTAGAACTGACATTCTCAGTTGAGACTCCAACTTATTTTTTGTTCCTTTTTCTTGTTTGTTTTCTGGGTGGGTGGTTTTTCTTCGGGGGGGCCAGCGACCTGCGCCGATGTCCGGGGTAGCCCCACTAGAATTTCCCTTCTGCCCGTTGTCGATTCTGGTCCGTTCGCTAGTAGTAGGGCCGTGAGCATCGTCGCCCGTGAACGTCGAACTTTGCAGGAGCTGCTTGAAGTATGAATATGAATAACCACACGATGGCCATCCTGCGCTCTTGGTTAGCCCGCCGTCTGCCCTGCTAAGAATTGCAACAAGCTGATTGATAAACCGCGTCCGGAGTGTAGCGCAGTCGTACTTTCTAGGCGTTCCGCTGGGCCACATGCTTTCAGGTGGGGTGGATGCCGTCGCTGGTGGGCAGGTGGGGTCTCGTTTCAAGGGCCTCGAACCACATGACGCCCTCTGGTTGGTCGCAGCTCCCTGCCCTGGTTTCCGTGCAGCTCCGATCGCCCAGATGTCCGACACTGGCTGGGAGCGCAGCGCAGGAGCCACCGGCGGTTGAGTTCTGTAGTAGCAGGGCAGGAGCGTTCCATGGCAGTGACCGCACCGCACCGCAAGCATGCGTGCATGCACCGACCGACCCACGCTGGTTGCTCACCTCCGCGCATCCTCACAGCCCTCACCTTACCCACTCCCACCTTCCCGGAGACCACCACCACCACCTCCTTCCTTCCTTCTTTTGCTCTCCTCCTGCTCCTTCTTCTTCCCTTCCCTTTCCCTTTCCCTCTCCTCCTCCCTCTCATCCATCCTACAAACATCACCACTCCTCCTCTTCCCTCACAATGCTGTCCACCCTCCGAGTCGCCAGCCGCAAGGCTGCCCTTCGCTCCACCCGGTTGAACGTCATCCGTGCTGCTTCCACTTGGGCCAACGTTGCCCAGGGCCCTCCTGTATGAAGCTCCTCCCCTCCATCCCAATTGACCCCTCCATGCCTTGTTCAGTGCTAACTTTTCGCAGGATGTAAGTCCGCCCGCTTCTCCTCGAGCTTCACAAGAGCTTCGTTGCTAACCAATTGCCTGGTTTTTCTCGACTACAGGCCATTCTGGGTACGTCACATGCACTTTTTTTTTTGCTCCGTTCCCCCGATGCAGAGCGGTGGAGAGCATCCAAAACACCTCATTTCTTCAGTCATTGACACTAACTCCCCGTCTCCAGGTATCACCGAAGCCTTCAAGGCCGACAAGTTCGACAAGAAGATCAACCTGGGTATGCTTGCCCCCTTCCTCTTCCTCGCCCCTTGCCCATCCATCGGCATCATGACATGAGTCAATCTGGACTCCTTTGGCTCCACTCATGAGCTGACTCGACGACCCACAGGTGTTGGTGCCTACCGTGACGATGCTGGCAAGCCTTACGTCCTCCCCTCCGTCCGTGAGGCCGAGCAGAAGGTCGTCGACGCCAAGCTGAACAAGGAATACGCCGGCATCACCGGTGTCCCCGAGTTCGCTCCCGCCGCCGCCAAGCTTGCCTACGGCGCCGACAGCCCCGCTCTCGACCGCATCGCCATCACCCAGACCATCTCCGGCACCGGCGCCCTCCGCATCGGCGCTGCTTTCCTCGCCAAGTTCTTCCCCGGCGAGAAGAAGATCTACATCCCCTCCCCTTCGTGGGCCAACCACAAGGCTGTCTTCAGCCATGCCGGCCTCGAGGTCGAGCAGTACAGCTACTACGACAAGAAGACCATTGGTCTCGACTTCGAGGGTCTCATCGCCGACGTCAAGGCCGCTCCCAACGGCAGCGTCTTCCTCTGGCACGCCTGTGCCCACAACCCCACTGGTGTCGACCCCACCCCCGAGCAGTGGAAGCAGGTCTCCGATGTCGTCAAGGAGAAGGGCCACTTCTCTTTCTTCGACATGGCCTACCAGGGCTTTGCCAGCGGCAACACCGACAAGGATGCTTTTGCCGTCCGCCACTTCGTCAAGGAGGGCCACAACATTGCCCTCTGCCAGTCCTTCGCCAAGAACATGGTGCGTCGCATTCACGATTCCGAGAGCCGTGTGCGCCTCGACCGCTAACTCAATCTTTAGGGTCTCTACGGTGAGCGTATCGGTGCTTTCTCCTTCGTCTGCGCCGATGCCGATGAGAAGAAGCGCGTTGACTCGCAGCTCAAGATCATCATCCGCCCCCTGTACTCCAACCCCCCTATCCACGGTGCCCGCATCGCCTCCGAGATCCTCAACGACCCCACTCTGTACAAACAGTGGCTCGCCGAGGTCAAGGAGATGGCCGACCGCATCATCACCATGCGCGCCCTCCTCAAGGACAACCTCGAGAAGCTCGGCTCCAAGCAGGACTGGTCCCACATCACCAGCCAGATTGGCATGTTCGCCTACACTGGCCTGACCCCCGAGGAGATGGACCGCCTCGCCAAGGAGTTCTCCGTCTACGCCACCAAGGACGGCCGTATCTCCGTTGCCGGCATCACCTCCGCCAACGTCGGTCGTCTGGCCGAGGCCATCTACGCCATCCGGGGTTAAGCGATGTGTAGATGGATTGGCGAGTGCATGGGTGTGAGGGTGGTCCGGCTAGGCTGGATCATGTCGTTATTGGTTCTCCCCCAGGATAGGTAGATCGGAATAGCTTCGCGGAATCTAAGGAGCCGGAAGTGCCGGTCTGGGATGGACTGTAAATACCCCCAAGTCTCAGGTCTGGGTCGGAACAAATTCTTGACCTATACAGAACAGACAGAGACAACGAGCCCAAATGAATCAATGTACAAGTATCTGGATAATAGACCATAGTTTATGTACCTGGCGCCTGCTCTATTGTGATGTGATAATAATCAAGGGGTATACGTCGTAGAGAACAATCTTTCGTCAACAGTGTAAGAATAAACCACGGCATAACCAACCGTACGAACTGCAACATCCCAACCGTGTTATTATCGTGTCACGTAAATCCACCACCGCTCTCGCTTGTGCCTTGTCACTCAGCTTTGGTGTAGTCGTTCTAGATCGCCCTTGACGTCGTCCATCTGCCTCCCCATGTCGCGATACACTCGGGAAATTTCCTTCATCATCTTCTGCTTACCCTCATCCCCGTCGACGCCAACGCCGTACTCTCCCAGCTCGGCCTTGAGCCCACGGATACGCTCCTCGCCACGAATCTTCGCATCCCGGAGGTGTGCAGCGTAATTCTTAAGTGCGGCGACAGCCTCCGGGGTGTAGACGTCACGGCGGACAGCAGCCGCGGTCAGGGCGGCATCGGCGTCGTGGCGCTGGGCCTCCAAGCTGACCTCTGCAGCGCGCAGCTCGAGGCTACGAGCTACAACACCATGCTTGGCCTCGACGGCGCGGACGAGGTGGGCCAGTGCCTGTGTGGAGGCGTGGAGGAGGGTGGTTAAGGCGGTGAGGCTGCGGAGGCGGTCGGCAACGAGGGCCGACTGGGCGGCGGCGAGGTCGTCGCGGAGAGTGGCCAGGGTCTGCGGCAGGGCAGCGATATGTCGGTGAAGGTAAGACGGGTTCGTGGAGGGGTGAGCGATTCGGGCCAAACTGAGGGCGGAGGAGCGAAGGGTAGTGGCGAGCAGCGGCGCCAGAGCTGGGAGGAGAGCCTCAATGTCGCATAGGGGCGGGTGGGCGAAGAGGAGCTCGAGGGAATCTTGCGGGAGCGGCGGGGAGTCCGGATCGAGCAGCGGCGGGAGGATGAGGAGGAGATCGACGAGAGGCTCAGGGAGGCTCGATTGTGGCGGCGAAGGAGCTACCTGTGACGCCTGTTGCGGTCGCAGCCGCGTCGTTCTAGGTGCTAAAGTTGGGTCCGCGGGCGTAGCCGAGGCGATGGCGCGCGTGAGCAGATGGTCCTTAGCCGCGGCGACGCGGCGACGGTTGAGTTCCTACAAGCCGAACAGGTTGCGTTCCGTCAGCTTCGCGGAGTTCGTTCGTTCAGCCTGAAGCTTCGTCCATCCGACCCAAACCCACCTCCCGAACCGCAGCCCGCTCCTTGGCGGCGGGGTCCTCCTTGGTCGAGCCATCGGGGTTGAGGACGACGTGGGTGAGTTTTCCGTAGAGGTTTGCAAAGTCCGGATTGTTCTGCAGGACGGCAGCGTCCACGGGCGGGAAGAGGGACATGGTTGGTGTTGCTCTCCCTTGTGGAGGTGGAGAGATATTAAGGAGGGAGGAGGAAGTTGGAAATAAGGTAACGGAAGCTTGAGCTATCGGTATGATGGTGGGGGTTTCACGAATCGCACGCGCAGTCACCTGATTGGGCAGGCTTTCCATTAACCCCCCGCAACAGCTGTCCCGGAGCCGGAACATCACGCACCTCCGACACATCCATCCCCAAAAATCTTCCCAAGAGACATCCCATTTATCAACACGTCACATCCAACGACGGCAGAACCATCAACGCATCTAAATGGGAGCTGGACCGCTGCCGAAACCACACCCTCCCGCCGTCACGCCCCTCAACGCCAATTAAGGTCCCAATGCCTCACCGCTAGCCTGGGAAGATCACACACACCTCCGCCGCTCCGCCTTCCAGATCGACGACTGAACTGAAAAACTCCCCTCCGAATACCCTCACCTCACCCGCCAATGGCGTCCTTCGCCCCCGCTCGCCGGCCCTTCGCCGCCGTCACATCCTCCTGCTTCTCCTCCCTGCTCGCCCGCCCGTTCAGCACGACGCTCCCGCAGCAGACCAAGACGGTCAAGGCGCACCGGCTGCCGGACCGGCTGATCCCGCCGTACCCCTACGGCGAGCGCCGCATCTACAAGCAGTCCAACCGTGGCCTCTACGGCGCCGCGCGCATCCGCTTCGGCAACAACGTCGCTGAGAAGTGGGGCAACAAGAGCCGCCGCTTCTGGCGCCCCAACGTCCACGTCAAGAGCTTCTACCTCCCCGCCCTCGACGCCAACATCAAGACCCGCCTCACCCTCCGTGTCCTCAAGACCATCCGCCGCGAGGGCGGTCTCCAGGAGTACCTGCTCAAGAGCAAGCCCGCCCGCCTAAAGGAGCTGGGCCCCGGCGGCTGGAACATGCGCTGGCTGCTCATGCAGAGCCGCGCCATCCAGGAGCGCTTCAACGAGGAGCGCGTCGCCCTGGGCATGCAGCCCAAGCTCATCGAGAACCGCGACGACATCATCCAGTACGCCCTCGACTTTGCTACGCCTGGCCCTCTGAGCATGCGGAGTAAATCCACCCTCGACGAGCTCAAGACTGCTTCCGATGCCTCAAGTGGCGCCTTTACTCTGGGGGGCTTGGATCCGGCTGATCTGGAGGGACTTGAGGAGCTGACAGACGAGGAGGAGGCCAAGCTATTGAGGGAGCTCGATGCGGTCGAAAGTCAGGTCAGCAAGGCCAAGGACACCATCACGGTGTAATATCTGTGTATTGTATGTACCAAAAGCCCCTTTTCTCATATAAACGCCATCCATTGTATCATCACCACCAAAAATCAACATTCGATAACTGTCATGATCACATTTCTTCCATCCCAGCTCGCCAAGTTGCCTACAATTCACCGGCTCTCTCCCTCGGTGACTCTTGTCTTAAAACCGGAGATCCCATCCAATCTGAGGTCCCAGCTTGGGCAGCTCGTCCGCCACGCTTTGCACGTCCTTGTCTCCTCGGCCACTCAGGCAGATGACCAAGTCCTCGCCCTTCTTCATCGTCTTGGCTAGCTCGATGGCACCGTAGATGCCGTGCGCCGACTCCAGCGCGGGGATGATGCCCTCCATTTGGCTCATCAGCTTAAAGCCGAGGAACGCTTGGGCATCCGTGGCCGCAATGAACTTGGCCCGCTCGTTGTCCTTCCAGGAGCTCAGCTCGGGGCCGACGCCGGGGTAATCGAGACCAGCCGAGATAGAGTGAGTCTCGGAAATCTGGCCGTGCTTGTCCTGGAGCACGTAGGTCCTCACACCATGCAGGACACCCTTGGATCCGCCGGTGAGGGTAGCACTGTGTCGGTCCGTGTCGACACCGTCACCACCCGCCTCAACACCCAGAAGCTTGACGCTTGGGTCGTCGGCGAAGGGGTAGAACATGCCGACAGCGTTGCTGCCTCCACCAACACAAGCCACGACGGCGTCGGGCAGCTTACCTCGCTTCTCCATCATCTGCGCCTTGGTCTCGTTACCAATGACGGATTGGAAAGTTCGGACGATGGTAGGGAAGGGATGAGGTCCAATGGCGGAACCAATGATGTAGTGGGTGGTGTCGAGGTCAACGACCCAGGCGCGGAGGGCCTCGTTGACCGCATCTCGGAGAGTCTTGCTGCCGGCCTCGACAGCGACGACCTTAGCGCCGAGTAGTCGCATACGGAAGACGTTCAGGGCCTGTCGTCGGACATCCTCCTGCAATGTTGTTAGTTGCTGCTGGCAGCGAATAGAAATCGGCGGAAACTTACAGCGCCCATGTACACGGTGCACTCCATATCGAACTTGGCGCAGACAGTGGCAGTAGCAACACCGTGCTGACCAGCTCCAGTCTCAGCGATGATGCGCGTCTTTCCAAGACGACGCGCTAGGAGGATCTGACCCAAGGCGTTGTTGATCTTGTGGCTACCAGTGTGGTTAAGATCCTCACGCTTGAGCCAGATGTTGGCGCCGCCAGCGTACTCGGTCAGTCGCTCGGCAATGTGCAGGTGGCCGGGTCGTCCCATGTACTCGTAATAGCTTCGGTACTCCTCCCAGAATGAGGGGTCGTCTTTGATCTTGTTGAAACCCTCCTCAAGCTCTGACAGGCAGTCCATCAGGCTCTCGGGGACGTACTGTCCACCGAACTCGCCGAATCGCTCAGGGATCTTGCCGTGTAGGGCAGCCAGCTGGGCCACCAAATCGCTGTCCTCTTGGGCGGTGATTGTCTCGTTGACGGTAACGTTCTCTCCACTGGGCTCCTTGGCTCCCGCCATAGCCTCGATAATGCCGACCTCGCGGGTGGTCTCGTCGGAGCCCCGTCCAGAAAGGTAGGCGCAATACTTCTCGACGTCGTTGAAGATTTCACCAGGGGCAGCATTTTTGATCGTGGTAATAATCTGGCTGCCCACAACCACACCGTCGGCCAGGTTTCCGACACTCAGGAAGTGGTCCCGGGTGCTGACACCGAAACCAACAGCGGCGGGCTTGTTGCCGCTGTACTTCTTAACTCGCTCCAGGAGCTCCGGCAGGTTAGCGTTGAGGGTACCGGTGGCACCGGTGACACCCATCCTGGAGACAACATAGATGAAGGAATCGGCCAGCTGGCAGAGGATCTTCATTCGGGTATCCGAGGTGGCGGGAGCAATAAGCGGAACGTAGGAAAGGCCGCCCTTGGTGCACAGTTTGCGGAACGAAATGGCCTCCTCGGGGGGGAGGTCGACAACGATGAAGCCATTGACGCCTGACGCCTTGCAGTCCGTGAGCAAGCGCTCCTCGCCATACCTCAGCAGGGGGTTATAGTAGCCCATGAGCATGACTGGGGCCTTGAGACCGCGGTCTCGCGCCTCCTTGACCAAGCCAAGGGTCGACTCGATGGTGACGCCATTCGCGAGGGCAACCTATAAGACAAGGTCAATTCTATGCTTCGCGGCGAGGACCAATTGAGAGGGTCACGCACAGTGTTGGCAGTCTGGATAGTCGGGCCGTCGGCAATCGGGTCGGTGAAGGGGGCACCAAGTTCGAGGACGTCTGCAAAGGTCAGAATCGAGGTGGCCAAGAACGGCCCGCTGGAGACTCACCAGCACCGCCCCTCTCCAGGGCGAGGAGGATATTGGGAGTGTCTTCGGGTCGGGGATAACCGGCAGTGACGTATGCTACAAGCGCAGACTACAACGAATTGAAGCCATTGTCAGTTCTCCGTGTCTCGTAGTGAGTTGATTCAGCCCACCAGCCCACTACCCCGCGGTTTGTGGACGAGGAGGGGCACCCAGGAAGAAAAAAACCGACCTTGTTCTGCGCCTTGCAGCGCTGGAATGTCTGCTTGATGGCCTCCATGATGTCGTATTCTTCGTCGTTATTGTCGTCTGTTGGGGAAGAAGCAGAGAGGATGCGTGTTTGGTGGGAGACGGGAGAAAGACGAGGGCGAAGGGATTGGTTTTATGATCCAGAGTCAGTCGTTGTCATTGATCCGGCAATTTTTTGTCCAAGGCGAATGCGCCACCGACTCCGGAAGAATGCTCTCCGCCACACCTGCCTCCTGCATGCGCTCCCGCCCTGCAACACACAACCCCACCTCCGCACCCGGACTTGCCCAAAGAGGCAATGTGCTTTGCCTCACCCTCTCGTGTCATGACTCTCTCTGTCACCGTCCATTGTCATATGGCCTTCTTGTCCTGACTCGCTTCCGCCAATCACCCTGACTCACTAACTTGCTTCGCTTCTCATCATACCACTCGCTCACTCACTGTCCATACTCAACACATGATACGCACACCTACAATCTGTAGCACGCACGTCACACTGGATCCATCAAGATTATAACCACCGTAGGTCTTTTTTGTTGGTGTAATGTTGTGTCTCAATTTAGGGTCATCGACAATCTAGGCTGCCATCCAGGCTACAAAGACAATCAATCCGTGCGGACAACGACCTAGACCTTCCAACGTTCTTCTATCCAGTAGCCTCGCAAAAACATCAACGACTATGGTATCTTTTTTTTTTGGCCCTCCCTCCAGTTGGGTGGCTCAAATATCAAACCTAAACGGTAACAAAAGAAACAAAACACAAAAGGGAATTCGAGTTGCCTCCGTTTCCAAGATTATCTCAACGCCAGCCCATGTGCATCAAAATCATAGCTTCCATCGCTTCATGCAGTCAGCAGGGAGGGAGTCTCTCGGCACGGTCCTGCCAGGCCGGAGTAAGACTGCGATACACCTTCCCCTTGCCGCAAAGCCGACCACGTTCGGTTCTATTCGCATGCCAGGCTAATACTAGTACTTGGCCGTCGAGTCGAAACGCCCGTACGAGCTGCTCCGCTGGTGTCCATCCACCTGCGTTGCTCGGCCGCCTGTCGCCCCCGACATGAACTTCTCACCCCCCATGCTCGGAGCTTTGGTTTGGCTCACGTCTTCGCCGGAAGATGATCCAAAGCGAGGGAATGTGGCGCTATGCGTATGCTCCGCCTCGAACCCGTCGTGTCCCATGCGGGGACTCATAGCTGGCCGATCATCCCCGGTGTAGCGCATGCCGCCTTCAGCACGACCACGGTCCGGAGTTGCCATGCCTGCGAGCGTGCGGGCTACCCCAAAGAGGACGACGATGAAGTAGAGGAGGATCAAGCCGGTGGAGATCAGCGCTTCTTGGATCAGCCTGTTATGCAACCAGTCTGTAACGGACTTGACGGCCCCCGTGACTTCATCAGTAGTGACAGACGACGGGGACGCCAGGAACGTGTTAAGATCTGAGTCGCCGTTGATCGAGTCCTTGGCTCCCAGGCTGAATGTGTTGTTGTCGAAGAGCGGGAAGTTGACATGAGCATTGTCGTGGACCCACGTCAGTCCCTTCTGCACACTCTCCACTTTGATGCCGATGACACAGTGCAGCACTGTCTTAATCGGGTTCAGGAGGATGGTGCCGTTGAAGACTGTTTCGAGGCCGTCATCCATGGTGTCGAGGAAAGTCGTCAGGGTATCGTTCACAGCGTCCGTTGCGTTGGTAACGTAGCCGAGGACGTCGTTGTTGATGTCATCGTTCAGGCCCTTGACCACAGAGTTGGCGTCCGTGGCCCAGTCGTCTGAGACGCTCTCCAGAGTCTGGACAACGTTGTCGGCAAAATCTCCGACCTGCGCGGCCAGGGCTGGAACCTCGTCCTTGACAGCCCGGATCAGGAGCCATTGGCAGAAGCAGGAGAAGAATCCGGCCAGTGCGAGAGACAGGACGAACAGGGCTGGGCCGGAAGTAGCGTAGGCAATGCACCAGCGCACGAGGATCTGTCGCTTGCCCTTGAATCGTGAAGCGATCTTGATGCCCCAGGTCGCAGTCATCGGGCGCGATGCAATATACACCACATCCAGGGGGTCGTAGGCATTCTTTGCAATCAGCCTAGCATGTTGCTGCTCGCGTCGCCAGCGCTTAATCTCGAGCCATGCCATGGGAACGATGGCCAAAACTGCAAGAAGGATGAGGACAACGAGGAAGATGGTCTTCGCCTTCTTGATCAGCTCAAACAAGTCGGTAAAGAAGCCGTTGATGGTGTCGTTGTCAGAGCAGAACGACAATTCCTGTTTTTGTGCGAGAGGGAAAACATCTCGATCAAACTTGTAATCGCCGTATGTTTCGTTCAGGAGATTTCGAACAAGGTCGAATGGAATGGAGATTGCCTCTTTGGTCAGGTTCTGGACTTCCTCGAATGTTGGGAGGTCGTCGTTCAGCTTCCGGACATCCTTGACAAAGTCCTTTGCGTCCAGGTCAAAGTCCTTAAGGTCCTTGACGGGTGCGCTGAAGTCAACTTCAGGGATATCCGGGAGGATGTCACCGAAGACAGAGTCTTCAATATCCTTGGCGACCTTGTTGATTCCGTCTTCGAGATCCCCGGCAATGGAGTCAATTTCCTTGACGACTTTGTCGATGAGGTCGTTCAAGGATTTGGTGGCGTCCTCGGTGACATCAGCGACGACATCGAGACTGCCATGGATCATTGCCGTGATAAGACAGGTGTATGTAGCAGTAAGGAAGTTGATGTAGAAGACGATCATGGCTTCAACGCCAGTGATGACAAGGTCCAACATGAACACCATGGCTTCGATGGACTTCTCAATCCCCGAAGCCGCCATTTCGTTGACACCCAAAGACAGGTAGTGAGGCATGGAGGCCATGGCACTGCCAATGTCTTCCACCTTAGTGCAGGCCGAAAGTGCCTTGGTCTTGGCGTCGCCGACGTTGTCGTTGAGCTCGGTGATGAGTAGTAGAACCCGTACCAAGACAAGGAGCAGCAGAGTGGTCCAGCGGTTGAGCCATATCTGTGAGAGTCTTGAGCGGAGGCTGAGGTATGGCGTGAAGGTTGGCGCGGTGTCGGCTCGAGCCTCTTGTGTTTTGCGCATTTCGGTCATCTCGAATGAGTCTGTCCGAAGGGAGTCGGGGACGGCCGGGTAGACCGCCGAGTCGTCGTGTTTCCGTGAGAAGAACATCTTGAGTCTGTTTTGGTTGGTAAATGGTGTCTAAAGGGACGCTGGGAGGAAGCGAAAAGAAATAAAGTAAGGGTTGGGGGGGAGACGGCCGGCCGACGAGGAAGTAGGGTAAAATAATATTAATGTAGAATTTAAAAAGGAAAAAGGGAAACAGAAAAGAAATACAACAAAGGAAAGAACAGCCGTGAATAGAGAGACCGGATCTAGCTTTCTATGATTCCATTGTGTGTCTAAGAGGTTTGCGTGTATGTGGTGTGTGGTGTGTGTGTGCAAGTGAGTGTGCGCAGCGGGTTTAGAAGACAATGGGGGAAAACCGAAAGGGGGAACAAAGACAATAAGAAGCGCAGGTGATTGTATGAAAGCAGCAACGGCTCACCTGAGTCACTCCACAATAAAAATATCCAATTATAGGATCTCTCAAGCCAGGATCACTCCAATACGGAAACGTCCTCCAAAGGCCTTTGTTCGTGGTCGGCGGCAGCGCTTAGAGAGGGTCGGGCTGTTTAAGCGCCCACTCAAACGGGGTGGCCAGTCAGAACGCTGACTGAGTCTCTAGCACGGATACTTCCAGACAAAGCCAAGGGAATACGGGTCGTCTTTCTGGCTAAGAAATTTGAGGGATGACGAGCCTGAAGTGACGTTGCAGGTGAGATCGGCCTGTGCTTCGCGGTGAGGCGAGGGTGAGGTTGACTTTGTCGCCTGGGCCCAGCCGCAAGCAAGGATGTAGGCGCTCCGGTTTGTATTGACTTGTAGTTACTCGCACAATTAGCGGGTCACCATATCAATATCAACAATAGCAGCAACCAAGTGAATGGAGCGCAGGTTAGATAGATATATAGTGACTCACGCAGAGGACAAGGGGACACCACGGAGCTATAGGTGAATGATGCCCATCTTTCCAAATCTCGCCATCGGGTCGGCAGCGAGGAGGACTAGCATTTATTCGATAGGAAGATGAGCCATCTCGGGCTTGGTCTGGGGATGCACTCTGACGCCATCGCGAGCCCCAAGGCAAAGCCCCTGTCGCAAATCCGCCCCGAGAGGCTGAGGGCGACGAGCCGGGGGTTGTCGGACGAGATGGTGAGCTGGGCCGAAGCTTGACTGGCGACAGCTGGGCTGCTTGGGAAACAACTAACAAACGAGGGGATCCAAATGGGCAGGATCATCTGGAAACGCCTGTTAGCGGTGGTGGTGTTGCGGTGGGAGAGGCGACCGGGATGCTAGCATTCAGTGACGATGAGTCGAAGGCTGACGTCCAATCAAGCACCCAAGCACAGCTCACGATGGTTAAATGCCCCTGTCGACAAGGTCCGAAAGCGGCAATAGAAATGAAGGGTCCGAAAGCGGCGGGCGCCGATCTCATCCAAAGAAATGCCAACGACGTCGCCACTTTGCGGACTGGGATGTGGGCGAGCGGGAAACCGGTTTTCTGGAACTTGTCGCAGGTTTCTGCTCTGAAACTTTGGCTTTTGCGGACGGCGCTCACCTTCGCTCAGCCAGCAGCTCGCCCTGACCTATGTGAGCCGTAAGTTCTTGTGCCTGGCTTGGCTCTCAACCCTGACGTCATTTTGCTGTGCCAGCCAGGAACCCAGAACGTGATAACGAATGACAGGCTGCGTGAATGAACGAACGAGTGAATGAGTTCTTCTCTCACTGTTTGGGCACCTACCTAGGTAGTGCTCCTCCATGCTGTACGAATAAGCATGCCTGCACTACCAATCATCGGACCACCGGAAAAAGACGCCTCCCGTGTTTGAGGTTCTGCACGCCGTTGGGCGCCGGGATGATTGGCTAAGCGCCCATTTTGCCTGTGGCGGGCGCCTATCGAAACCCTGATGGGGCTGTCATCCCGCCCGGAGCACTCGCTCACCAACCCGTCAACGCCGTACCTCAAAATTGCGAGAAATACCCTGTGGCCCCACAAGCTGTGCGCTCCGCCGTCTTTGGTTTTGTTTTGTTTATTCCTTGTTTACTCCATGGCTTCCCCGTCCTGTGTTGAAAAGGGGAGCTCTTGTTGAGAGCTTGCTTGCCTTGTGAAGCTGGGCTGTCCAGGTCCGAGCTAACCACCCAGCTAAATTAGCCAAGGAACCCGACAGTAGGTAGGCAGCTAATATTCATCAGGCTAAGCTACAGTGGCAAAGACGCCTATGATTAAGCTTTTAGCTTGACCAAGTTTATCAAGCAGATGACCTGCCGAACGTACACGTGTAAGTCCAGGTCCTTTGCCATGATCGACAAATGGCCATCTCCTTCCAGAGCAAGAACTCTGGCTTGCGGCTTTTCTTTTTCCCTGTGAACAGGAATATTTATACATACACGATACACGTGCCCATTATGTTCATACACGTATTCTTTTTTGGTGTGGAAGAGGCCCACTTCTTCCAAACTTGGCAAAGGTCCCCCTGCAGATAACAGGAGCGTTCATAATAATAAGACCTCACTTTAGAGATAACTTTTAATTCAGAAATATTAGAGAAAAAGAAGAAAGGGTAGTTTGGATAGGTTAGGGTTAGTAGGTTAGAGTAATAGTGTTCAGGTTAAGGCTAGGGTTTAACTTAGGTTAAGGATGGGATTAGGGTCAGTATATTTTTCTCTATCGCACGTGTATGAACATAATAGCTACGTGTCTAGGTACTCTGTGAACAGAGATATGAAGTATTAGGTCTGGTGTGGACATAAGACATACAAAAGCGGTATGTGTGAGGTGCAGGACAGTATTCGCATCCGACTGCAACATAATATATTCAGGGATTACGTAGCTGTCCCGTCCCGCCCACACCCGCGGGGTAAACCACCTCCTCACTTCGCCAACTCAACCGCAATTCAGCCATCTCTTCGCCACGCTTCTACGCCTAGTCCATCACTCTCGCAATCCTGACTCCAGTGAGGCTGTGCATCTCCTCGCAAAGTCCCATCCGCAATGACGACCACCGCACCATCACTGCCATTGCCTGACCAGGCCACCACTGACCTGGCCCAGCAATATGACACCCCACTCGGCGTGGCCCACTCGACCATGCAGGCCCTCAAGGATAGAATCAAGCTTCATTATGATCTTGCAAGTGACTACTACTTGAGTCTGTGGTGCGTTGCCTCGTCTCGTGAATAAGCGTGCAATCTGTACAGCAGTGCCCTGCTGACTCGACTGCTTTTCTGGGTCGTCAGGGGCGAGCATATCCATCATGGGTACTGGCCAACAGAGGAGTCTCAGGCAGCTTTGACGAAGGAGGAGGCCCAGATCAACCTCATCCAGCTGCTCCTTGACATATCACAGTGCCCTACCGATAACACCGTCCTCGACGTTGGCTGCGGCATCGGTGGAACATCCCGCTATCTCGCCTCTCAGCATGGATGCACCGTCACAGGCATCACCATCTCTTCCAAGCAGGTCGAGATTGCCAACCGCCTCACCAAGGCCGCTGCCGAGAGCGAGACCGCTGCCAAGTCCACCATTGACGATGTCCCTGGAACCCCAGATGCAGATGGCTTCGTCCGCCTTGGCTTGGGCAAGGTCCGCTTCATCGAGCTTGACGCGGAGAAGATGGCCGAATTCTTCAGTGGACAGGACGGAACTTTCGGTACTGTCTGGATCAGTGAGGCTCTGACTCACTTTCCCAACAAGGCTTTGTTCTTTCAGAATGCAAAGCGAGTGTTGCAGCCGGGAGGGAAAGTAGTGCTTGCAGACTGGTTCAAGGCTGAGGACCTGGACGAGGCGACCTTTGTCAACAACATCAAGCCAATCGAAGGCAAGCTCTTTAATCACACGTCGGGCGGATATATGTGCTGACCAATAATAGATGGCATGCTTCTGCCTCCTCTTTTGACCCAGCAAGGCTACGTAGACTTAGCTGCACAGGCGGGTCTCCAGGTCTTTGCCGGGCCCAAAGACATCAGCAAGGAAGTCCGAAAAACATGGTAAGGCCCAAACAAACTATCTCATATTATGTTAGATTCCAGGCTTACAGCATTCAGGGACATTACATGGTCGCTAGTACAGAAGCCTTCATTGTGGGCATTCGCCTTTTCCCAAGGCCGTGACGGCATTGCCTTTCTGCAGTCGTTCCGGGCCATGAGACGAGGGTACGCGGACGGAAGCTTCCGATATGCCGTCATGGCTTTCAATAAGCCATAGAGGGGACATGGGCCAAGACCGTATTATGTGCTCAAGGCACTTTGCTTGCTTCTTGTTAGTGGAGCCTTGGTCTTTACGGAATTCGAAAATCCGACAAAGTACCTTATAGACAGGCAAACATTCTCCCGTTGTAAGCATCAGATCAACAAAGAATACAGGTAAATGGATAATCCAAGAGATCTGTGAACGTGTACAAAATTCGCATTCACTACTACGAGGCGTCTTCTCTTCCTATAAATTCCGGGCCATCACTCCCTTCCTACCATCTATCACTCTTCAACTGATCTCCCCACAAATCCACCAAATCCACGACCTTCAATCATCATTCTCACCATGTACAACTTTCAAATAGCACTCGCACTCTGCGCCGAAGGCTCTCGTTGCTGCTATGTCACCTTCTCTACGTAATACAGAAGTCAAGTGCGCGCGGCCCGCATTTAGTGCTAGAGTCACTTGCCCGAATGTCACTATTTCTATGGTCCAAGCCACACAACAGTTGGATTCTCTTCCAAGGAGGCGATGCCTCTAATGTACTATAAGGAGTTCTCCCTCGATTTCAAACCCAATCATGCGAGCGACGCTTGCTGAAAAATAAGATCTGGATAAAATCACGTTGCGGCGTAAACGCTTGCCGACCTTGGTAGGCGTCTAGTCCTCAAATAGCGACTTGGTAGGCCAAGGGTTCAGCATGTTGAAAGAGTCAGGGGAGATCTGGGTTGGATCAGATCTAGTACATTAGCAGATTCGCTGCATCGCTGCATGGCATTTCTAACATAGCTCGGAATCAGAACTTGAGAAATCCACCACTTCTCTCTGCAGTTGATGGCCCTGACCACAGCTCTTCTATCTACCAATCTCAATGTGTAACCAACGATGACTTTTGTCTAGCTTGAGGAAATGTCATGTTGAAATTGGTGCAATTCTAGAATACAGACTAAAATCACTTAGAACCAAGTCTCCTCCGTTATGAACTAACACGGCTTGTCCACCTAGTAGCAATGCCGAATTACGCAGGCAAAAGCGCAACCAGGTCCAAACCCAGCTCCAGTTCCAATCGCAGCCCCAAGAGCCAAGAACGGGTGTCCATTGCAGAGAGTAGTGCAAGATTCTATTCCATTCCAAAAGCTCATTGGCTCAAAATAACCGTAACATCAAACAGTCCCAGTGCCCTCCAACAAAAAATTCTCCGTAGTACGACCAAAACGCCTTCATCATTCACGACACGGAATGGATGACTGATCAAACACTCACTAGCTCAAGCGGTACCAAAGGTGTTCTCGCCGGAGTAGGTAATGTAAAGAAAGCTGCGACTTGTTAGCGACATAGTCCGTGATTCGGCAAGACGGGGGACGACATACCCATCCTCGTCCTTGTGCTCCTCGTAGATGCTGCTCATGAGAGCAGCAGTTGGGGGTAGGACCTCATCAACGAAGATGAAGATGGCCTTCTCGGGAGAGAGCTTAATTCGCTTGCGGATGACGTAGACAAACTGGCCGACAGTCAGGTCGGCCGGGACCAGGTACTTCTTCTTGTCGATCGTAGCGATGTCGCTCTTCTCAACCTTCTCGCAGATGACCTGTTCAAATGCGGTCAGCGGGGTTCTCATTTGCCATTTGAGCAAGTTTGATGGACAGGGCAGCAGGCGGTGGCATGGGCGAGGAAGCGAGGCGGTCACCCCGCCGAGGTGCTTGCCGCTGGGCGATGGTCGCTTGCACTCCCTCCACGGTCCAGACGAGGGACGCAACAAATAAACCGCGAGCGAAAAGAGATGGAAGGGGAACACTCACAGGAATGCGGTCGGCATACTTCTGTCGGATGCGCTCGGCCTCGGCCTTGCGCTTCTCGAAGGGGTGTTCGTCCTTGAACTTGCTGCGCATAGTGGCGGCGGGACTGTGTGATTACGGATAAGAGCGAGGCGGGAAACGAAGACTTGAGGTCGAGGTCGAGGTCGGCTGTGGTTGCAGTTGGTGTTTTGGGGAAGTTTGGAGGGGGACGGTTTGCAGAGATGGAGAAGAAGGATGGAAAACGGATTAGGTTGCGATCGGTTTGCGTCAGGGAGTAGAAGAAGGAACGGAACAGTCAGAAGGGTGGCACCGGACGACGCAGATGAGCGGTCGGTGGGCGGCAGGTGGGCACCTGCCTGGGCTACACGCCTCCAGCGGGCGAGCAGTGGGCAGCGGAGGCGGCGGAGGCCTTGAGAGGCGAGAGGCCGCTGCGGCGCTGATGGATGAGCAGCAGGCAGACGAGGCAGTGACAGGGGAAGCAGGCAGGCGCGGGGCTGTGATGCTAGTCCATACAAGGACTAGCGCGTCCCGGTCCGGTGAATCACAAGAGGTGCTGGGAGCCTTTGGAGGCCAGCTGCAGGCCGGCCAGGTGATTATGGCGGGGAAGTCGCAGCACGTCAGGCGTCGCACTGTATCGTCACAGGGCGTGAGTCGTGACCGAGAGGAGCAAAGGAGATGGGACCAACGAGTCTCGCTTCGACACTGCCCGTCTGTGCTACAGTCTACGATTGCTGTTCCATCGTCCAGCTGGTACCTACATGAGCCAGGCACAGCATCTTAGCTCGAAAGACGGACAAGCACGGTCGACGTAAAAGCCCCCAAGTGAGTCAGTCCATCAGCCAGCAGGCAAAGGCAGGCAAACGGGGTTCGTTCGGACTTGGTGGTGGTGACACGGTTCAAGGTCGATTCCCTTTGTGTGCGAAGTACTTGGCAGCCTGCAGAAAAGCTAAGGTAAATAAGTGCTCGTGGTGCTCTCCAGAAGCATCCATCCACACCTTGATGCGGATGCTATGCAGCCAACCCTCCATCTTTTCCATCTCGCCCCTTCTCCTCTTGATAGCTACCATGTTTGCTGATGATCGGTTGGCTGCTTACATATCTTGGGCAGGCACATATTGTAAGAAAAGACATCATTGATCGCCAACACCACGCAAGCACATCAAAGGGTCCCAGCCCGTCACCGAGGGGGGTCCCCTCACTGTTTTATCTCTTCATTGTGCACTGTCTCCCGCAACATCTATAAGCCCGTGTCCCGTCATAGTGCCATCCCAACTTCCTTACCCAAGGCCGAAGTCACGAGGAAAATCACATGAGCCTGTGCCTCGCCCGGCAGCCTGAGAGGTCGAGGCACTCGCAGGTACGTACCAGCTCCAGACGTCAGCCGATTGGATTTGTCCGAACCGCCGCCGTCCCGCCGGTCTGTTTGTCGTCCACGCCCAACAACATCCCAGGCACGGACACCACCAACCAGGGGTCCAGATCCCCAATCCCCAATCCCAAGTCCCAAGTGCCGCGCCGCCAGGAAAGCCAATTGTTAAACATTCGATTCTGACCATCACCCGAGTCAATTCGGCCCTGACCGCTCCCCAACTGGTTGCGCAAGTGGCCTCATGCGACGCCCATAGCACCACCTTTCTCCCATTTCTGTCTTTGCCGTGCCTCTCCGTTGTCTCTTTTCTCCGCGGCAGTCTCTCATCCCGGATATTTAGTCGCAATGGCTGCCAGTCGGCACGCCCGGCGTCTTGCTGCGCATCTCCCCTCTCCCTACACTCGTCTTGCACGCCTCCCACGCCTCTCCCAGACCCAATTGCAGCCCTCCAGCCGCTGGTCATCGACTGAGACTGGTTCTCGATCCTCCCAGAGCGCCTCCTCCTCCAAGTCTCTCCCGTTGTGGCTTGCCGCGGCTGCCTTTGGCTTCGCTGCCCCCCTGGCCTACAAGATGGTATGACCCTGCAAGCTTTGCTGAATGCAAGGCCAATTGCTCACGAGACCTTTGGACCAGGCTGAAAACGGCCCAATTGCCCTCGACGCGGCCACGCTCGCCGACCGCGATGCGCAGAAGAAGCGCGAGTCCGGCGTCGGCAATGACTCGCCGATGCGCCTCCGCATGGAGAAGTTCATCAAGGAGCAGCAGAAACTGATCGTCGAGGGCCTCGAGCAAGTCGATGGCAAGAAGTTCCGCAGGGATGAGTGGGAGCGTCCCAATGGCGGCGGCGGCATCACCTGCGTCCTCCAGGAGGGAAACGTGTTCGAGAAGGCCGGTGTCGGCATCAGCGTCGTCTACGGCTCCCTGCCCAAGCCTGCCATCGAGAAGATGCGCGCCAACCACAAGACCCTCGATCCCAACGTCGAGTCTCTCGACTTCTTCGCCGCCGGCCTGAGCATGGTGCTGCACCCGTACAACCCCATGGCTCCCACCGTCCACCTCAACTACCGATACTTTGAGACGGCCAACCCTGACGGCACATCGCAGGCTTGGTGGTTTGGCGGTGGTAGCGATCTGACCCCCTCCTACCTCTTTGATGAGGACGCCATCCACTTCCACAAGACGCTCAAGGACGCCTGCGACTCGCACAACAAGGACTACTACCCCCGGTTCAAGCAGTGGTGCGACGAATACTTCTACAACAAGCATCGAGGTGAGTGCCGCGGCATCGGCGGCATCTTCTTTGACGACCTCGACGAGAGCGAGCACGACCAGGAAAACACCTTTGCCTTCATCCAAGACTGCCTCAAGTCATTCCTGCCTTCGTACGTCCCTATCATCGAGAAGCGCAAGGACATGCCCTTCACCGAGAAGGAGAAGGACTGGCAGCAAATTCGCCGCGGCAAGTATGTCGAGTTCAACCTAGTCCACGATCGTGGTACCGCCTTTGGCCTCAACACTCCCGGGTCTCGCGTCGAGAGCATCCTCATGAGCCTGCCCCTGACAGCGAGCTGGAAGTACATGCACGAGCCCGAACCCAAGAGCCGTGAGCAGCGTCTTGTTGAGATACTGAGAGATCCCAAGGAGTGGGTGTAAGCGACTCAGACTGGTGTAGCTACCAGGTGCGGGACAGTGTAAAATATCATGAGGTAAAATAGATAAAGACGCCGAGGGCTGTACAACCAAAAAATAATACGAAATGAGATGGCTAGACAGTAGAAGGAAATTTACAAAACATCCCATATAAAATTTTCGTGCTCTTAAATTTTATTGTTTTATTCTTTCGCTGAAGCCGACGATTTTGCAGTGTCATGGCTGCGGTGCTCCTTCAATACCTATCATAATTCCCACTCTCAGCATCATCGCAACCAAGCCCTCTCTCTCACTCTCCACCAAAAACACAATGACACTGGGCCCAACCTGTCGGCAATGGCGAGCCTCCCCTCCCATCGCCAGCTGCTGACGACTCTCATCAACTCCGTCTCCGACATCGCCCCAGTCGCCGACGCCTCATCCCCGTCATCGCTACCCCCGCCATCGACGTCGCCCCTCCAAGTCATCGCCCACGCCCAGCGCCCACTGCTGCTAACGCTGCACGTGCTCTTCCCGGGCCTCCTCCTCCCGGCGCTCGACCTCCTCGACCGCAAGCTCGTCACCCGGCTACGGCACGGCGAGGACCAGGACCAGGACCAGGACCAGGAAAAAGACGCCGGCGTGAGACATGGCATCTTCCTCGTGCGCTCGCTCGCGGCCACGACGCGCCGGACCCGCGAGCCCGCGCCCTCGACGCAGCGCTACATCGTCCACCTGGATACGTGGAACTGCTCATGCGCCAGCTTCACCTTTGATGCCTTTCCGAATCACCCCGGCCCCGCCGACGACACGGCCCCGCAGCCTCCGGACCCAGAGACGGAGTGGTCTTTTGGCGGGATGGGCCGAGACGGCCAGGGCGCGTCGTCTGGCGATGTGCCCTGCTGTAAGCACATCTTGGCGTGTTTGCTCTTTGTGAAGTGGCCGCGCATGCTTAGCCAGTACGTTGAAGATCGGAGCATCTCCAGGGATGAGATGGCGGGCATTGTTGCGGAGATGTGACATTACACTGCGTGCGAATTGTTTTGAGATGGACGTCAAGGCGGTGGCTGGCATGTATTATCTCCGCGACCTCATCTAGTAATCCGACATGATGTGCTCAATGTACAAAGGCTTTTGCCCTCCCCTTCCCGGCAAGAATGCCGCCGTGATTTGCATCTTCCAGACGCCGAGAACCTCCTTGACCAAGTTTATGTTCCTCTGCTAGGTGCTTCAAGACTATTTCTTGCTGTCCTTGCCCTCCTTATCCTTCTCGCCCTCCTTGGCCTCACCATTCACACCACCTTCCATCTTGTCGTCCTTGCCGTTGGTCTCATCCTTCTTGCCCTCCTTATCCTCTTGCTGTTGTCGGTTCTGGATCTTGTTCTCGATCAGATCGTGGAATGCCGTGATGGCGCGTATCAGACTGCTCAGGTAAATAGCCATGAGCTGATCATTGGTCTTGATGCTCATCGCATTAGAAAGCTCGCCGGTGTCCGCCTTGCCATCTCCCTCGGGGGTTGACAGGTTAGGGAGCAGGTTGAAGACATCCTGTAGGTTTCCAAGGATCGCGTGGTTGACGGGGAGCTGGCCGTCGAGAACTTTTTGAAGGTAGGCGCCAATGTCTCGCAAGCGTAGGTGTAGACCCTGGAGTGACTGGAGTTGGTTGGTGATTCGGGTAGATAGGGTTCCCGCAGCCACATCGCGAATGTCTCTCAAGAGGTGCTCGACACCAATCTCCTCTGCTTCCTCAGCCTCTATGATTGATGGAGTGTGTACGAATGTTCGCGAGGTAGTTGTACCATCCTACAAGCTGTATTAGCATATGGCTAGGCATCGTCTCGGGGCTGGCCGCAACTTACATCCTTGATCTCCTCAACAGCAAAGTACGCGTCGGTGGGAACGCCCGACTCTTTTGGTTGGACGTCGATGATGACGAGAAGAGGGTTGGGGGTATATCGCTTGAAGAGCTCGTTGATCTCCAAATCGGAAGCGCGCAGCTTGGGGCCGGTATGGTACCATCCTATCAACTTCTCCCGGGCGTTGACCTTCTTGAACATGTCGTTCATGGACTCGACGTAGTTGTGGTCGAGGAACCACACTGAGGGGTCCTTCTCATCTTCCTCGAAGGGAACTGTGTTGTGTTTGTAAGCGCCCGATCAGATGACGGTTTCTCCAGAGTCCCAGGTAACGCACCAGCAAAGCTGTTGGATACTCTCACGTTCTTTCCATCGTTGTGGCCGAGCACGACACCGACGACTCGTCGCTTTGTCTTGGCGGAGATGGCACGGTTGTAATGGTCGACAGCGGAGAGGAGGACGAGAGGCGCAACGGTGACGTTTCGGGTGACGAGGGAGAGGGTTTCTGCGGTCGTGGAAGGCATCGTAGAGTCGTTGGAGGGGACAATCACAACGTCTGCGTATCTTATGGAGAGTGTGCGATTACGTTCATGCGGGAGCGGCGAAGACGAGGGTGGAGTTGAAGGTCGAGGTCGTGATGGGTGATGTGGTGGGTTGCACGTACGTACACTTGAGGCTGCCTTCGTCTTTGGAGAGCTTAGTTCCCGATTGGGTCAGGCTGGACTGGTGGGCTGGAGCCTCGTGGAATGAGAAGTCACGTGCTATGCCAGGCTCGAGCCACATCTTCCAGTTGAGCCACATCACATAACCTGTCATGCGCCACGCCAGCGGATAAGTGAACCTGTCGGATAACCCGTAACTGGGCGGGTTGGTTCGTTCGGTCAGTTATGCGGTGTGGGTGGCTTCTTCCCGCGGCCCTTCAGCTGACATCATTGCCCGTTCGGTGAGAGACAACCCATCCGACGATGCAACTGCGGACAACTTCAGTAGCAAGGGCGGGCGGGCAAAAGGCGTTGTGCGAAGGCGAGTCGGTAACATCTTCAACAGGCAACCTTCCGACTCGGGGAGAATCCGAGTCCAACACAAACGAGTTGGGAGCGTTTCCCATCTATCTACTACTACGTACTGCGGTTCATGGCCTCCCAAGCTCATCCGTGAAGCGCGGATGTTCTGTTTTGAGGACTCGGTATCCACACCTTGGACCTCGGCGTCGGACGCCAGGGGAGAAGACGGCATGGCTGGCTGCAGTCCGCAGAAAGAACATGGCAGACGAGCCTTGAGAGGCGGAAGGATGGAGGCTAAATGCAGTGGATTGGCAGTCCAGCCGGCTATGGCCACACCTGCGCTGCGGTCGGTCCACGCACCCCTTTGCGCGATGATGCCGACCCATCGACAACTCCCCGACTCCCGAGTTCTGAGCGCGCGACAGTGGCCGGCGCTGCGGTTGCGCTGCGACACTCGGATCAAGGGACCTGGGTACGGCTCCGGACTTCTCGCCTCTCAGCCTCTCAGCCTCGGTCCTGGTGACCGGAAGGTCGTTCATCGCTTGCTGGTGACGCCTGAGGAGGCGATTGCGCAGACGGGCTCTATTGGCTCCGCGGGCACAGTCCAGTGCTGAGTGACGGTTACCAATGCTCGATCTCTGTGTCCCGAACTAATGTACTGTTTGATCGGTC